>CATIWO010196335.1:0-11890 GCA_949673435.1 Macaranga tanarius
CTTCTCCTTTTCTCTACACACCCATGTATATACATATCCACACACACACACACCTATATATACACTCTAGCCAATCAAGCATAGCCAAATGCCCCATCTTATGTCCATTAATTAAAAGCTTAATCAACCAAGAATAAAATCATAAAGCCATAGATATTTATCAACACTACTCTACAACATTACTTAATAAAATAATACACAAATATCAATACCAATCTCTACACACCCTTATTGAACTAGGGTAATTACTAAATAAATCCTCAACTTTATTATTATCCAAATAGGTCCAACTTGGCTTATACTTAGGTCCTTTCCCATCATATGCACATACTCAACTTACACATCATTCATCAATGGGCTTGATATGTTATAAAAATATATTGTATGAACAGTGCTTCCCAAAATACGGGTGTTACAAAAGGGTTGAGAATTTTCTATTGTGAGATAATGATCTGAATTATCATTTGAGATAACATGAACGAAAATAATGTTGTATCCGTAATGATCAAAACTCTCAACCTTAATAACAATTGATGTGAAACCTTATATCAAATCAAAGGATGGAAATCGTTGTGATAACCAATATATATTATGAGAATTGTTATTAATGATGATTGGGGGAATAAAGCTTATTTAGCTTTTGAATTTCAAACTATTATAGAATTTTATGGATTTTTGTGTTTATTTAAAGTAAGCATTTTAGACTATAATTTTATGAAAAACCTTATTGGATAACTTTTAAAAGAAATCAAGGATTCATTTGATGATTTGCAATGCCTTGAGTTTTACTTCGGAAAAAGGAAATCTATATCCTTGATTGTTTGGATTTATTATTATTATTAAAAATATTTGATTATTTCTCATGAAATGGGAATTTCTTGCCCAATATTTTTGTACAATGAAGATTTATTATAAAATGGTTTATAATTTGTGAATGCAAATGCTTGTGAGGATTTATCAGTATTTAAAATGATTACTGCATTTTGAGGTTTAGTATATTTTAGATAAATATTCTTGCTTTAAAAACTATACTATTTGCTCGCTGGGTAATTTCTTTCGGAATTCCTCACCACCGTTTTTAAAATATTTTTCACAGCTTAGAGATAGCCTAGCATCTATGGCAGTACAGTGGGCATCCATGGTCTATGAGGTTACGCCCGCGGAGACCCAAGTACGGTATGTTGTGTGCCATGATGCAGATGCCGAGCTGGTGTTTAAAGTTACTGTTGTGCCCATAAGAGCTGATGCACGAGTCTCTTCCGTGCGGGAGGAGCATGAGGATAGCGTCTATTCTATTTTCCGCATCACTTATGCCACCGCCCTGGATGTTGAGGTCGCCCTCACTTGGGTGTGATGCAGTCTTGTGGATGCATTGAATTTTGGCTTTTTGCTTACAGCCGTTCCTACACCCTTTTTGTGCGTGTCACTAGAGCTATCTTTGAGCCAGTGAGCTAGTTTATTTTGCTGAGGGTTGGGCCTGGACTTGTGCTGCTGTTACTATCTTTACCACCACCATCATATGCCGGACTGAGATCCAATGACTTGGAGTTAGATGCTAGGGCAAATAGTGATGTACCTTATATTATTTGTATTAGCATCTAATACTCTGATTGTATATATATTTTATGATGTATTGATGGATGATTAGTATTTCGATACCTTATTGTATATATATATATTTATCAATGATGTGGGAGTGATGTTAAGTAATTCAATTGCCATCTTAATTATGTTTGTAATGCGGATGAATATTTTTACTCAATGATGAATGGCATAGAATTATAAGAAACATATTATTTAAGAAATATCACTTTGTTATCTAAATTGAGATGAGTTCATTAGCAATGATATTCAATGTATGAATGAAGATTTAAATTTGTACAGGATTTATAATGATGATCATTTACGTATTATAACCTTGAAAGCTCATTATGTGTATTAAGAATTTAATAACTATTATTATCGTATATAATTGAGTATTAGTGGTTAAATTGAGGATAAGGTGTGACAATACACACCCGAATCGAACCAGTCAGTTCGATTCGGTTAATCAGTTTTCGGTCTTTTCTGCACACCCATAGTTTCATAATTCATATAGTGTCCTCTTGCATAAAATCATTCAAATTCTTTACCATTAAACCTATTTAAAATATAGTTTAAAAAAAAAAAACTATTTAAAATATTTCTACATGCATGCAGGGCCTTCATCCAAATTAATTGGTTGCATTCATCAATTTTTTTCTTTTTTCTTTTAAACTTTGGGAGGGAGATAAAAATCAAAGCATTAAATTATTGATGTCTTCAACGGAATTATACCACTAGAATACCAACTTCCGACATTACATTCATCAATTTATTACTAAATTTCTTTTTATTTTTTTTTATAGTGGGTAAGACTTGCTTATTATGTATAAATAAATAAGTAAGATATATTTAAAATTTTCTATATTCAAAATTTGATATTTACCTTTTTTTTAAGGATAAAAAGAAGGTAAGCCTAAAAAGAGATAACTATAGCCCTTAAATAAAAGAAACCATTGATATCATGCAACGGCCAATCTATATCTATATAATTAGTATTATTTAAAAAAAAAATTAACCTACACAAATAGTCCCGAACAGAAGAACTAAAATCAGAACTAATAATTTGCTAGAATTATATATATGTGTATTAGGGGCGTGTTTGTTTATATATTTATTTGTTTATTTCAATAATTTTACCAGTGATTATCATCTTTTATAAAGTTAGTAATTAACAATTAATAAGATTATAAATTTAGAATTTTGTGTTATAAATGAAATTTATTATCATTTTAATAATTAACTACATTTAAATAATTTATTTACACAATATACTACTAAGTGCTAAATTAACTATAATATGAGATTTTGAATACCAATTCATTGTTTGAAATAAAGTATATACACTCATCAATTAAATTTTTTCTATATTTTTTCTATAGTCAAATTTCAATACACGTTTAAATCACCAAATAAAATTTAAATTTGTAAATAAAATCTTTATAGTGAAATTAATTATAAAATATAAATATTAAAATAAAACTTAAAAATGGAATTTATAAAAAATATAATTATATTATTAATATAATATATTTAATATAAAGTAAAAAAATATGATGTTCATTATTAATTTATTAATTATTAATTTTAAATATAAATTAAAATTTAAACTCTGTATAATATAAATAAAGATAATAAACAAAAATCTATAAATTTGTTCAAAACTACGTATTTTTTTTAAAATCTAAATGAAATTTTGACTTTCATCCTAATCATTTTGAAATCTCCATTTGCTCCGAATCTCCGTTCAAAAAGTATTATGAAAATTCAGAGTAATTTGAAGATAGAAATATAAATTTTCGGTCAGATCTGAAAAATTATTTTTTAAATTCTTCAAATTTCAGAATAAATCTAGAGAATTTATATTCTTCGAATTGCTCCGACTAATGCTCAACCCTAAAAATAATCCTATTCAAATAATTGTTCAGTCAACTATAGCAAATAGCATCGGCTTTTAAGTTTTAATACATAGTATAGGTTTAGGGACTAAATTATATGTATATTATGAAGTCTTCTCTCGATTACAGTAGTAGAGCAAATTACAAAAGCTAATCAGTTCAAAAAAAAAAAAAAAAAAAAATTACAAAAGCTAATGGATTGTTCCATTAGTGGGATACTTTTATAACATGAAAACTCCCATGCACCATACCCATCTTCCTTTTCACAAAAGCTAATCAGAAGAGATTATTATTAAGTGCTGCCGCGACGTCTATCGGCACAAAAGACAAAAAAATTTAAAGAAAAGATAAAAATGTCTTTTCCTCAAAATTACCAATATACTCTTTATTTAATTAATAATAAAAAATTATATAATAATTACAATATATATATTTTAATTATTTAATTAAATAAATTGATAAAATCTAAAACCTAAAAAAACAGGATGAACTCGTTGTGTCATAATTTACAAACTCATATAATATAATTTTTTTATTTTTTTATAATATAAAAATTATTTAATAATAAAAAATATATATTCTAATTATTTAATTAAATAAATTGACAAAAATCTAAAACTTAAAAAAGAACTGAGTGAACTTGTCATATTATAATTTACAAACCCATAAATTATATTATATTTTTTTTATTTTTTATTTTTTATATATTATATAAATAATTAAGGGGGGCAAAAGTGACATTTTACCCCGCGTGACAAAGCTAGGCGTCGCTGTAAGCGACGCCTAGCTTTTTCCTTATTATTATTATTTTTTTAAACTTTAGACCCTATGTATGTCCTTTTTTTAAGGAGATTAAGGAGAGAGCAGAGGATTTAATCCTTAACCTCTACTAATGTCTTAGCTCGGTGACAGAATAATAAACTATGCGTCATAGGTAGGCTAGACTTTTTTTTTTTTCTTTTGAATGCTTAATTTGGGTCTACCTCTAATAATTTAATTGTTATTTTCTAAAATCTTATAACTTTGGGTAATGGAGAGAACTAATTAGGTGGTTTGGGTGACAAAAATAATAATTTGTTAACAAATACTTAATTGGGTGGGTTTTCGTATAGTCCAAAAGTTTCTGTCCACTTATTACCAAAAGGCTTCTCTTTTAAGGAAAACTAAAGCTAAAAGCCGAAAGCTTTGATAGATTTGGAAGCGGCAGAAAGCTAAAGCCACTGCGGATCGGATCCATGCATACACGTGCGTTACATTAATAGTAATATTTTGTGTATGTTCTAATTATTGCCATTAAGTGTAGGGGTGAATTCTAGACAAGCTGCCTTCAATTTTGAGATTCAATCTGAGTAGTGCCTGCGGAACCATCAATTCGTCATATACATTTAAAAATTAAATTAATTAAAATAATAAAAATTCAATATTTAATAATACATGAATGAACTTGTCATTTTCTATTTAAAAAATATTAATTTTTTTTATAAGGATAAACCTACCATATCCGATTTTAATCTTATTTTTTATTATTTTTTTATATTATTAGTTTGATTGATCATTTTAAAATTTCTCATCTATTACTTTTGTGATTTATTAATGTGCAGTTTTGTTATTCAATGTGGGACTAGGATAAAGGTTTGTAACCAAAAAACAAAAAACTCTTCATTGAAAAAATTCATTGTTCTATTATTTTTATTTATATCTTCCAAATAATTTCTCTTCTTATTTTTTCCTATTAATACAAGTTACAAATCAAATCCATTAAAATGCATATAAATCAATTTAAGATTTTTTATGGTTTTATTATTTTTACTTTTTATTTAAATTTTATTTTGTTATTGTCATTTATGTAATTTTTTTTAATTTTCATGCTAATTTTATAAAAATGTTAATGAATTAATCATATTAGTACTAATTAAATATTATTTTCATGATTTTAAATTTAATATATAAAAAATTTTATTAAATAATCAGCATATATGTCTTCGTGACCTTTAAACTAATTATTAAAGAGAATTTTAACTTTTATTTTATTCTTTATTAATTATATTACATGTACCAATTTTTTTTTGTGTGTGAATGTATAAATATATATTTTATATTATTTTTTAAATTTAATTTTTATTGCTTATAAAAAATTTAATAATACAATTGTTTATTTATTTATTTATATTATTTTTAATTATTTCATATTAATTTTATTTACTATATTAATAATTTTCTTTAAATAATTCCATGCTATTAGCTTGTCAATTATTATTTATTTATTAAATGAGATTAACAATTTAACTTTTATAATTGTTACATCTAATTTATTTAACTCCGATGTAAATACATCCTTAATAATATTTAATAAAATTTTCAAATGGTAGCGGATAGATTCATTCACTACTGTAAAACAAAACATGGTAAAAACTATAAATTGTATAACTTTTATATCAAATCATTTTTCTTTGAAAAGAAAAATGATTTGATATAAGAACATGAGCATGCCCATGAATATGATCTGCTCAATTATAATTGTATCATATGAAAAATGTATTTGTCATTCATTGTTGAAATAAACATCATCATAATTGTCATGTTATAGCTTCTTGTTACTGTAGTCAAATTTATGACTTTTTTTTTTAATTGTAAGTCAAAATTGAGTAGAGTGATGTATGCATAACTTGTAGTGATATCTTTGAATTTAATTAAAAATAACAAAAAAATAAATTAATTGTAGGAAAATTTTTCATGTTCTTATGATCTTTCCCTAGTCGAATTAGATTAGGTAGAGTTCGATAAATTATATACCTGTGGTTTAGACAAAAAAAAAAATCCTAATAAGAATAATAAAATATATATAAAAAATTAATAGTCTTTTCTTTAAACTCAGAAAGGAGAGTTTTACTATTACATGTTGTAATTAAAAATTAATTTCAGTACTTTTCAATAGGCTGAATGCATAGTTTCACCCTATAATTAATATTTGATACTTTTCAACTTTTATTATTTTTTATAAAATGTTAAAATTTTTATTTTGAAAATATTTTCATTTTTAAATTTGTACTTTTCAATTTTATTTTAACTTTGCAATATTATAGTGGACAATCACTTAATTTTAAACGGTACCAAGCACGTGAAGTGCTAAAAGTTAAGTTTCAAAATATAAAGTTAAACTAAAATTAAAAAAAGCAAAAATAAAATGTTTAATTGTATTTTTTATTGAATGAAATTTTATTGTATTCCACATAAATTTTTTTTTTGTTGATATCAGCATTCACTTATATAATATGTCAAATTTATATATTATGAGTGTTAAATATGTTCAAAATAAATATTTAAAAATTGAATAGATTAAAATAAATGTTTAAAAGCATCAGAGATTAATCATGTGATATTATGGATTGAAACTATAAATTTGGTGACTTCCAGAAATTAGTATGGTTGGAACTTGGGAGTGCCAATGATCTATAAGTTAAAAGTGGCAAATACTTATTAAACCAAGTTCTCTGTTGCACCCAACAGACAATCTGAAACGTAATATGGTAAGTGACAGTTGCGAAAGTTCAAAAAACTGACCTAAAATTAAATCAATTTAGAATTGGGAAATTCCAATTCATTGACAGAACATTTGCAAACAAACAATCTGATCAAAATTAGGAATAGAAAAGAATTGTAGAGGTGTAGTGTAGTTGAGTGGCATAGAGCAACCATTTCCAATAAATAAATAAAACAGCTAATTAAAGAAGAATTTGGTAGGCAATGCCACTGCAAGAATTGAGCATTTCAGAGGTCGACTAAGCCATCCAACAACCCAACAATAATTGTACCTGTTTGCTCAGGTGTTGACAACATTTGAAGAATACTTGTTTTGCTAATTAATTGAACTCCAGAGATAAATTCTGAACCAAAAAAAAAAAATTCTGAGTTGGACCGCACAACCTCACAAGAATTAATTGAAAATCCATATGGAATATGCAAGACAGATTAAGGGATTTTTTTTTCAAAAAAAAAAAATTGGCCCTCAAAACTTATAGAAGCTTCCAATGTGATTTCCGTTCCTTTTTATATTTTTATTTTTTGCAATCAAATCCTTATAATTTCCTCTCTTTTATTTTTTCCTTAACTAAAACCATCCATCTCTGACCTTCATATTAGTAATTAGATCACACAGAAGGATGAGTTTTAGAAATTATTTACCACGTAGCCAATTCAGTTAATACAAAAAAATTATATAAACTCAGGATCACAATTGTATATATCAAAAGTAGACAGCCACATTTTACAAATTTCAAAGTTTTTAGAGGAATTTGACATCAATTAAGCTTTCATACAAGGTTAGTGCTATACATAGTTCTTTTTAGTAGTGCTACTTAATTATTCGATAACGAATCCAAATGCCAAAAATTTATCAATCGTGATTTGCATCAAGTTTATGACCCACCACATAAGAAAAACAGCACAACAATGAATTAGTGATATTTTTCCATATAGCTTTTAGTCAACTTCACTGTCCTCCATGATATCATACCCACATCATGCCTCTCAATGTGAGTTATATAATATGAATGATAGTTAGAAAACCAGGAGATATCCATATTATATAAAAACTATAGGATGTAATTTATTTCAATGGGTTGCCCGTCACTTAAGCTGTGGTGAGATCGATAAAATAACCATGGACCAGTTAAAGATGCCAGGTCCAGCATCAAGGAGAAGACCATCCAAGTGACCAAAATGCAGCACGTAAAAGATTTCCGCTCCTTCAATCATTATTTTACTTTTGGTTTCCCTCTCTTCCACTAAAATATATCCTCTCCATGAACATAACTCTACTCATGAAACTGCAGCCAATCAACCACTGAAGCTTGGTTCCATGAAGTACAACTACAAGTCTAAGGACTAAAAACATGGATCTTCTTAGCCCAACATTGAATTCATAATTCGACCCAATATGAAGATATTCTATAATATACCAGTCTGTTGTGTCGTGGGTCACCTTGTCCAATCTCCAATAAACGATATAATAATATGATGCAGCAAAAAACAATATAAAAAAAATGCTGCAGTTTGAAATGAGTATGCATAGGTGAAGAAAACAATAATTCCTGGAGGAATAACTCAACCACAATGATGAATCAGGGAAAAAAACAATGGATGGCCATTTTAAGTATGGCAACTAAAAAGCACACAAGAAAACAATAATAAGGAAGACATTAATACAACATATGAAAATGCGGTTTATGCCCTAAGTGTCCCAATCAACCACATGCCTATAAGGTGGCAAAAAAAACTGATGGCATTGGATGTCAGGACAGATCTACAAATACTGGTATACATGAAAAAGGGACTGCCTTAATTTACATGTAGGACTATATAAAGAATAGAGCTTTATATTGTAGAAGACGGTCAGTATTTACTCACAAAAGCAAACAAGTAGATGAAGTACGAGCAGCAGGAGCAGCAACTTCAACAAACAAACCCAGGATGGAAGCTGTCGGAATGAGGCAGCTGACGGTTTAGATAGAGCTCTTCCAGCAACTGCAGGTGAAACTGCATGTCCTCCAGAAGTGCTCTGCTGCTCATTTGTTGGTAATGGGTTGACGGGTGACCCATTTGGAGAAGTAAGAGGCATCCTCTTATTATCACCTATATTTTCACCTACACATGTAGAGATTAAATTGACAATCAACAAGCAACTTGGCACACCACACATTCAGTCTATTAATTACACATTGGTAATTGATTACATATAATAGAAATTGGTATCACCTAACTTGATGTGCAACAAATGCATTTTACTAAACATATCAAGGCCAAACAGCCAAGGCTATAGAGAACTCACAATTAGAGTGTGACCAACCCAACTTCAAATTTTCCCTATCAAATACCACTCGGTATCCTGTCATGAAATTCTCTGCATAACATTTTTTTCAGCATAAGAAACCGAGAGGGCAGAAGAATTGATAAAAATGAATTATTCTCCATAGAACATGGATAGCACACTTACGTCCTATGGCTCCAATATCTCCCTCAGTCGGCTGAATGGCTAAACAAAATCCAATAATTCCCTAAACCATCAAGGTTGCCACATTTAGAATTCACCCATTTGGAGGCTCAGCAATATAAATATGCTATATAGCACAGTAACAAAATTTGCCCATGGAACTGAAAAATGTACAGCTTTTAATATTAGTCTATTCAAGACAACAGTACACATCAAGCCTCAGAATATTTACAATTTTGTGTAATTGCCCCAGGGGCCACATCGAAGGTGTTGGGGGCTCATAGGAACAAAGAAATAAAACACAAGAAAATAATGAAGACTGCAATTTTTCTCTAGCATCAGGTATATCAATAGTCCGAAATCCATGATTCAATATAACTTTGATTCAGAGAGACCATAATCTTGCTACACTCTTAGTAATCCAATCATCCTATATTTGTTTGGAATTCTTTCAGATGGGAAACCCTAGATCCCAAGTTATAGATAATCAAACTTCCAGCTTTGTTCATGGTTTTCTAATAACAAATTGAACATATGTTCGCCTCATCCAAACTTCAAAACATGTGTATTAGCATCTCTAATCCTGATGATTTCCTTGGTAAATTATTTTTAATTAAAGAAGGGAAAATAAAAGCTTCGATTTCGATGGGTCTCACCTTTATGCCGTAGATCATAAAAACAGGATTCTGGATCACAAAGCTGTTGTTCAGGGGGAAAATGAGCTTCATGGATGGAATCTTGGACAAATTATTTGAGCTGTTTAAAAGAACCCATTAAAATAGTGTCTTGCATCTCATGCATGATTTTTTTGCATGTAATCACAGACGAAGAGAGAGAAGTTATTAAAGCTATTAATGCAAATGAACCTGGATTTGTAGCAATATTTAAATGGATAGCCTTCAAAGCTGGAGATTGTAGCATTCACTTGGTTGTCAAACTATCAAGTTCAATCATATTAGAGAGTTTGGTAATAACTTTATAAACTGAGTACACTGTCAAACAAGTACCTCCTCAACGATTCTTTCAAAAACTTCATTTGGAAGAAATGTGAAGGATGTGCCAGTATCAACTAGTGCCCTGAAACTTGTTTGCTTAAGACAAGAACGTTCCACACAAAAGGCCTCCACTCCAACAACATATGTTGTGCTGAATGAGATCAGGATTCACAACCATAAACATGGGCAAGATTGGCATCTAAAAGGGTTCAGAAAGGAAGATGAAGACGTAGCAGAAAACATAAAGATGCACATACTAGTTCCCATCTAAAGTCAGGAACGGTGTAGAATGCTGGGTAGTTGGACCTTGATCACCAAAAAATATCCTCCCAGAATCATCCTCATCAAAACACATTGAGAAAGAGTTCCGGATCAATCCTGCTTTAGCAAGAAAACTGGGAACTGAAATTTCAGTCAGTCCTAAACCCATCAGACCATCAGGTGCAACCCCATCCAAGTAACCACCACTTTGCTTCATGCCACATCTGTGCATAAGAAAATAAAACAATAAATTACAAGTAAACAAATAAAAATAATAAAGCAGGAACATTAATTATGCTCTAATACATACATTTGATGATAAAAGTAGCAAACACATTAAGTTCGGAATGATAAAATGAAACATACCCTATGACCACCGGAGCCTGAACAGAGAAATTTAATGCATCACCACCATTCGAGGCAAGATGTAATATGTCCTCAACCAGCACCCCTGAGCTTGATGTGTTTTCAGTGTAGTAATCAATAGTATAAGGGCATGGCTGCTTTGAACTTTTGCAGTTGGCACCCAACTCACATAACCGATGGCTGCAAGATAAATGCTTGCTTGTATTTGAACGAGACAGACTATATTCATTCAGATCTCTATCCTGCATAATAGATGCTCCAAATACGAGGGAGCACCTGCCAATCAATTATTGAAAATAAGTGCGAAACCTGTTACCATATCTCAGCAGAAAATTTGCATCTCCAGTTATGCACTCTTTGTCACTAAATTACAAGATAGATCCATCAACATATTAGCTACTGTTCATTAGAAGCGTACAAGAAACAAATCTCTCTCTTTAGTTCACTGAAAGACTGATAGTTTACAAATTTGTCTCATTTTGAAACACACTAGAAACTGAAAACTGATGAACACAATGGTATAATATATCAGTTATTCATTATCCACACTCTTAAAGAGTTACAACTAGTATTCTATCCTTATAGATTGAAATCCTCAAGAGTGCTATTGAATCACAATAATTTAAGATGAAAATTACACAAAAGAACTAGAAATAATTATAGGGGTGTAAACGAGCCGAGCCGAGCCGAGCTTTGGCTAGCTCAGGCTTGGTTCGTTTATAAACGAGCCGAGCTCATTAGGCCGCTAAGTGTTCGCGAGCTGTTCACGAGCTTAAACGAGCCTAAACAAGCTAAAAAAA
>CATIWO010196409.1:0-10457 GCA_949673435.1 Macaranga tanarius
AAAGGTTGGATCAGTTTGAGAAGGTGGAGGAAGATCTCCATTAATATATCCCAATTTGTCTTTGCCTGAGATGTACATCTCAACAACTTGGGACCAAAGGGCATAGTTGGTGCCATCCAACTTAATGCCAATCTGAGCAGCGGAAGTTTTTGTAGTTGGGGTCTGTTTGTTCAAGATTTCATCCATTTTGGTATTTAATTCGATAAGGTTAGAGTTGAGCTGTTGTTCCCCATAAGGATCTGAGGTTTCTGAAACTGACATGGTTATTGAAAGAAAGGTGGACAAGTATGTCAAGGACCGATAGGCTTTGATACCATGACAACTTTTGTAGAAAAGATATTATTTTTTCTTGTATATAATTACAGAGAAAGAGTACACATATATACTTACAGGCTCTATTCTATTTTTGGCTATACATAAACTATGGCTATGATAAGGCTTGACCCTTAAATCATGGATTATCAATCAAGAGATTTACATAAGATTTGTCCTATAATTTCTCTAGTTTGACAGCTCACGTCAATAGTTCAAGGGCCTGAATATGTATTAAGCCTAAAATGTTATGTTGAGATACAATGATATGATTATGCAATGTTGTGATTGTACTGTGAAGCGAATATCCAGTGATGTGAATATATATTAAGATTGGTTATGGAATTCAGTATCATGCATTTATATATATATCTTGGGAACATAATTATATATATATGGCTAGCAAATTAAGTTCTCTGTTAAGTACTCAAATTATTAAATTTATTGTGAAGTCAAGCACAATAATTATTAATGATACTTAAAAATAATAATAATTAAATTTAATTGTATTTAAAATTGTAAAACAATATTCTTGCTTTATAATATTCTGTTTACTTTTATTTGTTCAACCCTTGTTATTGATCTTGAATCTAGTAACATGCTTTGATTATCAGCTCTTGTTACTCACTAGGTAATTTCTCTTTGAAATTACTCACACTAGTTTCTTTCATTAATTTTCCAATATAGATATTGTGATTATAGTTTAACAAGGGTAGTATGGCTATTCAATGGACCACTATGACATACGAGGTTACAGCTTCAGAGACTCTAGTTAGGTATATGATATGTCACGATATAGATGCATTAATTCTTTGCATTTAGGGTTGTCGTAGAGTCTATTAGTGTTTTAGTATGTATGTTAGCAGTTAGAGAGGAGTAGATAAATAGTATGTTTATATTATCAAAGTTTTCTATGAGACTGATACTGATGTCCAGGTCACTCTAACTTGGATATAATCTAGCAGTGGAAGTTGCACTTTTTGCCTTTTTAGTATTAGTCAGACAACACCACATGAGCTACAGTGTTATACTTTTTGCTTAGAATATATGAGTGGTTTCTGGAGTGCCCTGACTGGATGTGTAATTGGACTGTAGAGCATATCTACTCCTTCTGGAATGGAGGATTTCTAAAAAGGATATTGAGAAGATGTATTAATAGTTATTTTGATCATGTTTTAATATCTCATACTCGAAAGACTATATATTTTTATATTTTCATAGTTAAAAGTTCCTTATAATGTTGTATATAAGTACTGTAATATATAAGCTTAAGTATATATTAAGATGTAAGTTGTTTTAAGTACAACTACTTGCCATCTCCTAATTTTATGTTGTTAGTAATTTTGTTATTTAGGATTATTGTAATATTCTACCCTAGCGACTAATTGTGTTATAGATAGATTTATGGACTAAATAGTATTAGAAATAAGTTTTTAGGGTTATTTTATGCCTAAAGAAAGTTATAGGGACCAAAATAGATATTTGACAAAAAATTCTTCTTCTTCTTCACGCCATTTTCTTCTTCTTCCTTTGCTTTAACTTCTTCATTCTTCTCCTTTCTTTCTCTCAAACTTTTATTCTTCAATTTTCAATATCAATTCAAGCTTCTTGAAGCAAATTTAAGAATATATGCAAGAGTTTTTAGTAAGTAAAACTATTATGATTTCAAGTTTTTGAATTTAAATAGAATTTGATGTTTTGATTATTTTGTGAAGTTAAAAGCTTTATTTATGCTAAAATAGACCCCTATGATATTTGAAATAGTGTTTAGATTTGGGTTAATTTTTAGTATTTTTGGCTAAAATAAAGTGATTTTTAGCATTCTGGGTCAATCAGGCGGTGCCTCAGCACTGAGGAGGTGCCTCAGTGCACTGAGGAGGTACCTCAGTGACCCTTTTTGAGCTCCAAATCCTAATTTAAGTAGTTTCAGACCATTTTTTTGGGTCCTATACCATATCTTTTAGCTGTAGATCAATTAAATTGAGTAAAATTTAGAAGTTTAACTTGTGTTCTTATACTTTTAATTCTGAATGTTAGGAGAAACCTCAACCTCTGCTGTAGAGCCTAGGTCAGAGCCGAATAGGTAGTTTTGCTTCAGCAAGCTAGGTGAGTGGTTATATGTATATAAAATTAGTTTTGAAGCTAACTACATTAATATTTATGTATTTAAAGAAATTAAAATGTTTCATATGATTTAACAAATGATGTTTCCTTACAAATATGGTCATATAAGTTACCTAGCCTTTATATTAGAAAATTGGAAACATGTAGCAATATATATTTGTTACTATATAGATAGGTTACCACTAATTCTAGCCCTAGTGTTAGCAGAGGTAGAGGTAGTGTTGTTGTTTCAATACCTTAGTAAGGCCAGAATACCCAGCACAAATGACCTTTGACTCAAGCCAAAGTTTTTGCAATGACGCAAGATGAAGCATTAGCATCTCTAGAAGTTGTTATGAGTATGTTAACTATCCTTAATTGAGATGTTTATATGTTATTTGACCTAAGAGCTATGCATTCTTTTGTGTCTCACTCTTTTGCTTTGCATGCTAATTTTAAGCCTAGTTTCTTAAATGCTATGATGATTGTTAGTAATGCTTTGGGAAACTCTAAAGCTTGTGAGAAAGTGTATAAGGCTTGTGTAGTTAAAATAGGTGAGCATGAGCTTTTAGCAAATTTAGTTCCCATAGAACTTCAAGGTTTAGATGTAATATTATGCATGGATTAGTTGTCTCACCATTATGCTATATTAGATTTTTTTAAATAGGTAGTAGAGTTTGATCATCTTAGGGAAGTTAAATTTTCTTTCCAAAGAATACAACATACTCTTTCTTCTTGTTTGATATCAACCATAATTGCAAGGAAAATGCTAAGGAATGGTTGTCAAGTATATCTTGCTTATGTGGTTAATACTAAGTCTGAAGGGCTGAAGGTAGAAGATATTGCAATAGTGTGTGAGGTTGAAGATGTTTTTCCCAAAGATCTTCCGGGTTTACCTCCAGATAGAGAGATTGAATTCTCTATTGATGTGATTCTAGGTGCAACTTCAATTTCTCAAGCACCTTATAGAATGACTCCAGTAGAACAAAAGGAATTAAAGATTCAATTGCAGGAGCCATTAGATAAGGGCTTCATTAGGCCTAGTGTATCACCGTAGGGAGCACCAATGCTATTTGTGAAGAAAAAGGATGGCTCCATAAGGCTATGTATATATTATCGACAGTTGAACAAAGTTACAGTGCGTAATAAGTATCCATTACCTCGTATTGATGATCTATTTAATCAATTACAAGGAGCTAAAGTTTTCTCAAAAATCAACTTGAGGTTTGGGTACCATCAACTGAAAATTAAAGAGATGGATATACTTAAACCAGAATTTAAGATGTGCTATTGACACTATGAGTTTCTTGTTATGTCGTTTAGGTTAATCAATGCACCAGATGCCTTCATGGATCTCATGAATAGAGTGTTTCAGAAATACCTGGATAGATTTGTAATTGTATTCATAGATGATATATTGGTATATTCTCAAAGTAAAGAGAAACATGAAGAATATTTGAGGATAGTTTTTCAAACTTTAAGAAGTAAGTAACTATTTGCTAAATTGAGCAAATGTGAGTTTTGGCTAGATCAGATTATTATATCGATAGAAAGCATTTATGTAGACCTTAAAAAAGTTGAGGTAGTAGTTAAATAGGAATAACCAACTAATACCACAGAAGTGAGGAGTTTCTTAGGTTTAGTTGGTTACTATCGTTGATTTATTCAAGATTTGTCAATCATAACAACTCCATTAACAAAATTATTAAGGAAAAACGTGAAGTTTGTATGGACAGAAGAATGTCAAAGGAATTTTGAAGAACTTAAGGCGTGTTTAACTTCTGCACCAATATTATCTCTTCCTACCAGTGATGGTGAATTTGTGATATATAGTGATGCTTCCAAGAAAGGAGCGGGTTGTGTTCTCATGCAACTTAGAAAGGTTATAGCATATGTTTCCAAACAACTGAGGCCATGTGAGTTAAACTATCCTATCCATGACTTAGAATTAGCAGCTGTAATATTTGCTCTTAAGACTTAGAGGCATTATCTATATAGAGAGATGTGTCAAATTTTTATAGATAACAGATCTCTTAAATACCTTTTTAGCCAAAAGGAGTTGAATTTGAGGCAAAGACGATGGATTGAGTTATTAAAGGACTATGACTGTACCATAGAATATCATCATGGCAAGGAAAATGTTATGGCAGATGCTCTTAGTTGGAAATCCTATAGTAACTTAACTCATATGAAATTAATGCAATTTTCTTTGTTTATGGAACTTCAAGATATAAATGTGAAAATGAAGTTAGATAATCAAGGAACATTATTGACAACTCTTAAGGTTAGATCCGTTCTGGAAAAAAGAGTTAAGAAAGCTCAAACTCAGGATGTTCATTTATATAAAGTTGTCACGAACTGAATTTTCTCTTAGAGAGGATGGAATTTTAATGTTTAGAGAAAGAATTTATGTTTCAAATGTAGAAAATTTGAAGCGGAAGATTATTGAGGAGGCACACATTGGTCTACACACTCAATGCATCCAGGTAGTACTAAGATGTATCGTACACTTAAGGAAAACTAATGGTTGCAAAGTATGAAAAAAGATATAGCAGACTATATAGCAAAATATTTAGTTTGTTAACAAATGAAAGCTGAAAATCAACATCCATCATGTCTTATATAACTGCTTCCTAATCCAGAGTGGAAATGGGAGCATATTACTATGGATTTTATAATAGGATTACCTCGGACGCAACAAGGACATGATGCAATATGGGTAATAGTGGACATGCTTACTAAATTAGCTCACTTTTTACCGGTCAAATTGGATTATTCCTTGGATAAATTGGCATAAATTTATGTGAATGAAATCGTAAGACTTCATGGTGTACCAATCGTTATTGTATCAGATAGAGATCCTAGGTTTACATATAGATTTTAGCCCAATTTACATCAAGCTATGGGTACAAAGTTAAAGTTTAATACTTATTTTCACCTACAAACTGATGGCCAATCAGAAAGAACTATCCAAACTTTGAAAGATATGTTAAAGGCATGTGCTATGAAATTCAAAGAAAGCTGGAATAAACACTTACCACTAGTAAAGTTTTCATACAACAATAGTCATCATGCTAGCCTTGGCATGGTACCTTATGAAGCATTATATGGAAGGAAGTGTAGAACTTTAGTATGTTGGAATGAAGCAGGGGAAAGAAAACTTATGGGACCAAAAATTACGCAGTTGATCACAGATAAAATTGAATTAATCCGCGGTAGATTAAAAGCAGCTTAAGACAGGCAAAAAAGTTATTCTGACTTGAAAAAAAAGGATATTGAGTTTAATGTAGACAATAAAGTATTTCTAAAGATATCTCTATGGAAGGGAATAGTCCGATTTAGGAAGCGTGGAAGTTGAGTCCTTATTTTATTGGACCGTATAAAGTAAAATAATTGGACCTGTAGCATATTGGTTAGCTTTGCCTCCAGAGTTATCTCAGGTGCATAATGTTTTCTATGCATCCATGTTGAGAAGGTATAAAAGTGATCCCTCCTATATACTGAAGCCGTAGAAATTTTAGCTAGAGAATCAAAAATTTTGAAGAATAAAGTAATTCCATTGGTTAAGGCCTTATGGAGTAATCATTCTAAGGAGGAAGCAACATAGAAGAGAGAAGAAGATATGCAGATTCAATATCCTTATTTGTTTCCCTTATAGGTATGTAAATTTCAAGGATGAAATTTCTTAAGCGGAGAAAAATTATAATATTCTGCCCTAGAGACTAATTGGGTTATAGATAGATTTATGGACTAAATAGTATTAGAATAAGTTTTTAGGGTTATTTTATGCCTAAAGAAAGTTATAAGGACTAAAATGAATATTTGACAAAAATTTCTTCTTCTTCTTCACGCCATTTTCTTCGTTTTTCCTTATCACCTTCGTCAGCTTCTTCTTTCTTTGCTTTAACTTCTTCGTTCTGCTCATTTCTTTCTCCAAAACTTTTGTTCTTCAATTTTCAATATCAATTCAAGCTTCTTGAAGTAAATTCAATAATATATGCAAGATTTTTTAGTAAGTAAAACTATTTTAATTTCAAGTTTTTGAATTTGAATAAAATTTGATGTGTTGATTTTTTTTGAAGTTAAAAGCTTTGTTTATGCTAAAATAGACCCCTATAATGTTTAGAATAGTGTTTAGGATTCATCTGGGTTGATTTTTTTGGCTAAAACAAAGCGATTTTTAGCATTCTAGGTCAATTAAGTGGCGCTGAAGAGGCACCTCAGTGCACTAGGAGGTGCCTCAGTGACCCTTTTTGAGCTCAAAACCCTAATTTGAGCAGTGTCGGACCATTTTTCGGGTCCTATACCATATCTTTTAGCTGTAGATCAATTAAATTGAGTAAAATTTAAAAGTTTAGCTTGTGTTCTTATACTTTTGCTTTTGAATGTTTGGAGCAACCTCAACCTCAGCTATAAATCCTAGGTCAAAGTCGGATAGGTAGTTTTATTTCAGCAAGCCAGGTGAGTGGTTATATGTATATAAAATTAATTTTGAAGCTAAGTACATATATATATTTATATATATATATAGATATTAAAATATTTCATATGATTTAACAAATGATGCTTCCTTGTAAATAGTCTTTTAAATGACTATCAACTTGCAAATATGGCTTTACAAGTTACCTATCCTTTATATTAGAAAATTAGGAACATGTAACAATATATATTTATTACTGATATAATTGAAGTATTTTAAAGTAAGAATGTGTTTATTATTATTATTTTATGAAATGAATATTCTTAGTATTATTTTGATACTAGCATTAGCTAGATATTCAGCTATTATGTTTTATTAGCAGTTTTATATTTTATTAGCAGTTTGATAAATGAGAATGATTGATTTATAAGCAAACCTATACACTTATGATATGTATCCTTTAGATTATACCATGATAACTGGTGTCTTATATCAGCAATATTACTTAGCAACTATCTTGGAGACAATGCTTAATTGTATATATAGCCTTGGAGGCGTACAATGGGGTGGTTAGCCCTTGGGGCACAGCTCTGGCATGTGTATGACCAACATTATATATATACGCACACACTTGGGCTGCCAGCATCATCATTGCGCCCATTGTGTTAGTAATCTAGCATAATCTTTTAGTTAAACATTTAATGAGTGTATGATTAAAATAATTATGAATGTTTATTCAATTTTACAATAATTGTATGGCATTATTTTATTTCAGTTAACAACAAATCAGCTTATACATATATTTTATTATGTTATTTCAGCAGCTTAATAACTATTCTCAAATGTAATTATAAATATGTCTTTATAATGATTTTAGCTAATAGCTAGTGTTCCCATTTTACTTTATTATATTTTATTTTTAGACCACTCACTGAGTATTCTTATATTCACCACTCTTATTTTAAAATATTTTCAAATTCAGTGGAGCTCCAGCAGTAGTAGCTCGTAGGACCTATTTTGGGTGTCCACCTAGTGTCTAGAAGAGGTTGCGCCAATCAACTATGTATATGGTCTTTTGGGTTTTCCACTAAGTTTGTCTTAATAATAAATGGTGAGTTGTATATATATAATCTGAGCTTGTTCAAAGAAATTTTTTATTATGTATAATAATAGCATTATCTTAAGTTTATCTTGATGTTTAAGAAAGTTCATGGTATAGACATGATTTATATTCTACTGCCAGCATTAGCACCAACTTAGTATTTTCAGCATTTTAGCATATCGTGCCTGCTCAACAGCTAGCGGAACGGGTATTACAATTATAGTATCAATATGTTAAGGTTTCCATATCACATTACCATGAGATTATCCCAAATTGGAGATAATTAATAAATATAAGATTTTAAGTTAAATAGATATTGGTGGTTATCAATATGGTCTAGATGGTGTAAGGGTATTACATAGCCTCTAGATAGAGACTCGTCATGTCAACTCTAGGTGGCTGCGACTCATCCTCAGCTAGCTATGATGCAGCATTGACTATCTCCATGATCTTATCCCGTAACCAATTTAATTAAAAATATTACATCATTTGTAATAAAACTATTAAATTGAATTTGATATTTAAATTTTAATATAAAGTAACTTACATTAAGTTAAATAAATATTGGTGGTTATCAATATGGTCTAGATGGTGTAAAGGTATTACATAGCCTCTAGATAGAGACTCGTCATGTCGACTCTAGGTGGCTACGATTCATCCTCAGCTGGCTATGATGCAGCATTGACCATCTCTATGATCTTATCCTGTAACTAATTTAATTAAAAATATTACATCATTTGTAATAAAACTATTAAATGTAGGGTTAAATATACCGGTGGTCACTAAACTTTGTACTTATTTCATTTTGGGTAATGAACTTTAATTTAGTTCATAGAGGTAACCCAACTTTAATTTTATTTTATCTGGAGGTCACCCGATGCCGGAAGCCGAATATTCTTAGAATATTCTGAGAATTTGGTAACTGAAATAAAATTAATTAAAGTTTAGTACCCAAAATGAAATAAGTGTAAAGTTTGATGACCACCAATACATTAAACAACCGGAATATTCTCAGAATATTCGGCTTTCGACACCGGGTGACCACCGGATAAAATAAAATTAAAGTTGGGTTACCTCTATGAACCAAATTAAAGTTCAGTACCTAAAATGAAACAATTGTAAAATTTAGTGACCACCGATATCTTTAACCTATTAAATGTAATTTGATATTTAAATTTTAGGCTTATTTGTAAAAAAAATCCAAATGTTTACAGCTTTTTACAATTTAATCCCAACCTTATAATTTTTGCAATTATGTCCTAATTTTTAATTTTTTTTGCAATATTAACATATTAATGAATTTGGTCAAATAAATTAATTCATTAATGTTTTGCAAGAAGGCTTATTGGGGTCCACTCTTTGTGTTTGTGGCATTACACTTCATTGCCCATTCAGAATTTTCTAAAATAATTTTGACCAATTTCATTAATGTGTTAACATTGCCAAAAAATTTAAAAATTAGGACATAATTGCAAAAATTAAAAGGTTGGAATTAAATTGCAAAAAGCCGTAAACGTTTAGATTTTTTTCACAAATAAGCCTAAATTTTAATATAAAGTAACTTACATTGAGCTTTTGTGATTGGCTATCAATAAAGGATCTATCCTTTTTCGTACGGGCCCTTTTGGCGATCTTCTAAGGCATAGGCTCCTGCTTCTTAGTATGCAAGAAATAGTCGAATCTTGTTAAGTATATATAAAAGAAGAACTATTGATATAATTAAAATAAAAAATTCACAAATAATATATAAAAATTATTAATTTTTTTACCAATACTCTGACATGGTCAACATAGGGAGTCACCAGTGTGCTTTGTGACAGCACTGCCTGGACCTTCAGTCTCACTCATCCGGTTGCTTTTGGCCTTAGTAGACTTCTATTACTACTTGGGTGTCTGCCAACGGCTTGCCATTTGTCCTAAATATCATGTCAAACATTGACGCCCTTCCTCCTCCAATTATATAGCGTCTTATTACACTAAGCTCCACAAACAGTCCATCACATATGATGGATCTGTCCTTCCTCGGATTCAGACCAACAATACCCGTTCTGTATTGACATAATACACATTTTATTACATATATAAATGTATATTCATATCTGGGACAAATTTAAAAATTTTGTATACCTTAAACTCCTCATAGTAAAAGTTCTTGAACTGATAGGTACATCACCGATCAAATGATTGCACTTCTGAGACAGCTATATCAGGTCAAATCTATAACCATGTGTAGATCTACAATGCAAGTAGTTTTTATTACAATTAACTTTTTGTTTGGCTTATGATTTTAAGCTAATTAATCATCCGACATTTGTTTTTCTTTCTCAGACTCTCTGGCTGCTGCCATCTTCCATAAAATTTCCTTGTTTAAACAATTTGACTCACTTGAAATTAATATTTGACTGGCGTCAGTGGTTGCTGTTGCTTACGTTACTCAAATCCTCACCAAATTTACAAGTGTTCGCTCTCAAGAAAGTAAGAAGCTGCCATTTTCAAGAAGCTGATGGCGTCGCCAAGGGC
>CATIWO010196411.1:0-17478 GCA_949673435.1 Macaranga tanarius
TCCTATTAGGACTAGGAAACCTTAATAGATAGGCCTTGACTTGTCAAACCTTATTATGAGCTAATTAATTATCCCTATAAAATAAATTAAAACAATTAAAGAACTCCTATTTAACTAAGGAACACGTTTTCTATAGGATAAAGACATATATTTATCTAATACTAAGGATAAGAATGGATAAGTAAAGACAACTAATCAAGATAAAGGACTATGTCTTTGACCAAGTCTTCAAATATCCTTGTTCAAAGATAAGATCACGCCACTTCCATAAGGTTTAAGACTCCCTTACATGGACTCCTTCTAGAAAATACCTTAGAACTTTCACAAATTTTTTAGAACCTTCTGGAACCATCTAGAATCTTCAAAAATGCACTTTATGCAAATTATGTGAAACTTGCTCCACTTGAGTTTGACATGAACTCTTCATTTTGAAGGTCAGAATTGGCTAATAAGGAATAAAAATGATGAATTTGCCCTTGGTCCATACTGCCTCCAAATGCACTTAATTGAGCTCCATTTGCATTTGCACTTTGGTCCTCTATTCTTTGCATGAACCTGTATAAAGCAGCCTTTAACTTCTTCATGCGTGCTTTTGTCATTGGGCCTTTATACTCGAGTGGATCTTTTGGCTTATTATTATGTTTGGTGCTCACTTGGTTTGTATCAGTAAATATTTAAATTAACTTAACACTTAATTTATATGAATATTATTTTATTACTAATCAGGATAAAAGTATAATGTCATCATAAAAGAATGGCACTAGAGCACATCTATACTAACAATCTCCCATTTGCACTAGCACTATTTACTACAATATCTAAGACCCATCTTCTCAAGATGCCAGTCTAACTGTAGTTGAATGAGTGCTTTAGTCAATGGATCAGCCATATTATCAGCTGAAGCTACCTTTTGTATAAGCACATCGCCCTTTGCAACAAGTTCTTTGATAACATGATAGCACCTTTCTATATATTTAAATTTCTAGTGAGACTTCGGTTCCTTTGCCAAAGCAATGGCTCCATTGTTGTCGCAGAAGAGAGGGACTATCGACTCAATGGAATGAATAACTCCTAGTTTAATGATAAACTTTTGTATCTAAATAGCTTCCTTAGTAGCATCCGATGCAGCTATATACTCGGCCTATATAGTGGAATCAGCAGTGATATTTTTCTTGGAACTCTTCCAGCTCATTACACCTCCATTACAGGTGAACACAAACCCAGAGATAGACTTTCTATTATCTACATCTGACTGAAAGTTCAAATTCGTGAAATCTACAAGCTGTAAGTCACCCCCTCCATAAGTCAAAACTAAATCCTTAGTCCTTCTTAAGTACTTAAGGATAGCCTTAACCGCTACCCAATGCTCCAAGCCTGGGTATTAAAACCTGCTAGTCACATTAACAACATAGGAAATATTCGACCTAGTATACAATATAGCATATATTAGGCTTTTTATAGCTGAAGCCTAAGGAACCTTGGCCTTTTCTTCCATCTCCTGAGTGTCTTAGGCGACATCGCCTTGGATAAGTGGATACCATGCCTAAATGGTAACAATCCTCTTTTGAAATCAAGCATGTTGAACTTCTTTAATACTTTTTCCAAGTAAAGACTTTGGGATAAGCCTATCATTCTTTTCGATCTATCTCTATAGACTCGAATTCCTAAAATATAGGTAGCTTCCCCTAAGTTTTTCATTAAGAAGGTCTTAGACAACTATAGCTTTACAGATTTAAGCATACCAATATCATTACCAATTAATAGAATGTCATCCACATACAAGACTAGTAAAGTGAGTTGACTCCCACTAACCTTCTTGTAAACACATGGCTCATCCTCATTTTTAGTGAAACTATAAGAATGGATACTCTCATCAAAATGATGATTCTAACTCCTTAAAGCTTGCTTTAGACTATAAATTAATCTATTAAGCTTGCACACTTTTGAGCCATCTTCGGATTCAAAATCCTTAGATTGCTTCATGAAAATCTCTTCCTCACCATAACCATTAAGGAAGGCAGTTTTAACATTCATTTTCCAAACCTCATAATTGTAGTGTGCAGTTATAGCAGGAAGAATTCGAATGGATTTAAGCATGGCCACCGGTGAAAAAGTCACCTTATAGTCGACCCTTTGCCTTTAGCGAAACCCTTTCGCTATAAGCCTAGCTTTATAGGTATCAACCTTCCCATCTGCATCAATCTTTTTCTTGAAGATCTATTTACATCTTATAGGTATTATACCTTCAAGAGGATCAACAAATTTCTAGACTTGATTTGCATATATGGAATCCATTTTCTCTTTCATTGCTTTAAGCCATCTTCAAGAATCTTTATCTGATAAAGCTTCTTTATATATAGTAAGATCATCAACATGATTTCTTTCTTCATGAACATGCAACTCTCACATATTATGGAGAAAATCGTACCTCTCTGGTGGATGAAATACCCTACTAGTTATTCTAGGAGTTGGTGTGATGACACCTTCAATTGAAATAGGCTCTTAGAGTTGATTAATATCCATTTGATCAATTTGTTGGGCTTTCTTAGGTGACTCCTTATCTAACATTATCTTCCTTACTTTACCACCTTCTTTAAGAAATATGGCATCTCTGCTTACAACAACTTGTTCAGCAGGAAGATAAAAGCAATATCCTAAACTATCTTTAGGATATCTAATAAACATTTCTTTAATCAATTTTGCATCAAACTTATTCGATTTAAGCCTTTTGATAAAGGTTAGACATCTCCAAATCTTAATATGCTTAAGACATGGCACCCTACCATGCCATATCTCATATGGTGTAATAGAAACGAACTTGGATGGAATACGATTAAGGATATAGGAGGCCGTATGAAGTGCATAACCCCAAAGTGAAATAGGAAGATCGGTGTAGCTCATTATCGAGCGTATTATATCTAATAAGGTATAATTTCACCTCTCAGATACACCATTCAATTGTGGTATTCCAGGCAATGTAAGTTGTGATACAATGCCATATTTTTTAAGAAACTCAATGAACTCAGTACTTAAGTATTCACCTCCTTGATTCGATTGTAGGATTTTAATACTTTTTTGGTTTGATTTTCTACTTGGGCTTTAAACTCTTTAAACTTTTCAAATAATTCACTTTTATTCTTTATAAGAAACAAGTGTCTATATCATCTGTAAAGTTTATGAAATAGTAGAAACCACCTCTAGCCATTTCACTAAATGGTCCACATACATCACTATGTATGATTTCCAATATATTCTTAGCCCTTTCCATTTCTTTAACAAATGGTAGTCTAGTCATCTTAGCTTAAAGACATAACTCATAAGTTGAATTAGATGTGGACTCAATATTTCTTAAGATTCTCATCTTTTCTAACTTTGTAATCCTATCCTCTATAATATGACATAACCTCAAGTGCTACAAATATTTGGAATTAGAGGTATTTTCAATTAGCAAAATATTTACAACATTTAGAGGCTCGGTGTTATTGGATATATTATCAACATAATATAAACCATGTATTAAATAACCCATGCCTACCAATTTATTTCTAAAGTAAATTTCACATACATCTCTAGTAAAATGGAATTCATAACCCCTACTAGTCACTAGAAATAGAGATAATGCTCTTATAGGCATGAGGTATATATAATACATCTTCCAATAATAAAACATGATTATATAAATCAATAAAGGTAGATCTTATAGCTTTGGCCATAACACTTGCTCCATGTCCAAGCTTTAAGGTCACCTCATTAGGCATCAACCTTCTCTCATTTGCTAGATCTTGCAAGGATGAACAAATGTAAAAACTTGTACCAGTATCCAATACCTATGCATTAAATGAGCTCTTAGAATATTTAGAAGTAAATAAATTAGAGAAAGTCTCACCTTCTCCATCCTTGTCTTTTCCTTTTGTCTTAAGAGACTCATGGAACTTAGGACAATTCCTCTTCCAATATCCTTCACCTTTGTAATGGAAACACTTTTTCTTGATTTTGTAATCTTTCACTTTAGCCTTCCCTTTATTTATGGCTATTCCTCCTGTAGCCTTGACAACACTTGTCTTAGTTTTCTTTTTCTTATTGCTCTTCTTCTTAGTCCCACTAGAAGAAGCAATAAGAGAAACCTCTTTCCCCTTGCTTCTTTGAATGGCCTTTTAGGCCGTCACAAGTATATTCAAGAGCTCTGCAAGTGTACACTCTATTTTGTTCATATAGAAGTCGGCAATGGTTTGCCCAAAAGATTCAGGAAGGGATTGAAGTATCAAATCCACTTAGAGATGGAAGTCCATAATGAAATCTAGACTCTCTAACTCCTCCATAAATTTAATCATGGAGTTTACATGGGCTTCCACTTCCTCTCTTTCCTTTATCTTAGCACAGAATAACCACTTTGATATCTCATATCTAGTAGTCCTACTATGCTCACCAAATAACTCTTGTAGGTAAAGTAGGATTTCCCTTGCACTAGTGTACTTCTCATATTGCCAATGGATTTTGGTGCTCATGGAAGCCCACATTATACAATGTGCTTACATGTCATCATCCTTCCATTTTTGAAGAATGTTATGCTCCTCTTGAGAAGTAGGAAGGGGTCCAGGAAGGTTTTGTTCCAATACATATAGTATCTTTTCGGAAGCTAAAATAACTTTTAGATTCCTTAGCCAATCAATAAAGTTTAGCCCCATGAGCCTATTGTTATCGAGTATGATGGAGAGTGGGTTTGATGGTTTTATATTATTAATTTTTACAAAAGGTAATAAGATTGATTAGTTGTATGTCATTGTGATCACCATTAGATTTGATCTTTAATCATAATGGCCTCTTACTAACTTAGAGAATCCTGCACTTCTAAGTAGAAAATTAAAATCCCTTGTTGGATGGATTTTTAGTGGGTGATGGAGTTCTTAATGAACTACTAATATCCCTTAGGTACACCTAATTGCCATTCTTGGAACATTAGCATTCAATAAGTGGACAACTCTTATTCATCACATCTCATGTGAGGTTCCATTAATCTGGCTCCTAATGTTACGGGCCTCAGGTACACCTAATTTCCATTATTAGCACTAACTTGGAGAATCCTATACTTACAAGTAGAAAATGAATCCCTTATTGGATGGATTTCTAGTGGGTGATGGAGTTCTTAATGAACTACTAATATCCCTCAGGTACATCTAATTGTCATTCTTAGAACATTAGCATTCAATAAGTGAACAACTCTTATTCATCACATCTCATGTGAGGTTTCATCAATCCGACTCCTAATGTTACGGGCCTCAGGTACACCTAATTGCTATTCTTGGCCTTTGGCATTAGTTAGGTCCACACTATTGAATCAGTGAAATATATGGATTTGAACACTACACACCTCAGGTACTCCTATTTCCCATTATTGGCATATAGTGCATTCATACACCTACAATATCTCATACTTAACAATAATACTACAAAGATCACTTAGTATAAATGCACACCCCTGTATATCCATAGCCGATGTATATAAGCTTAAAACTTTGCAAGTTATTACTTCAATGGAAAGCCAAGTCCTAAATTTAATTGGAAGATTTTTGGGTCTTTAATTAAGGTCTCACTTTGCACATTAACCGGTTTACAATATATATATTTTGTACATACATTCTGTGCCATCCATTCATAATATACATATCTCATACATATATTGCATGAAATCCATCATCCATCTATATACATATCACATACATATATAGTATACCATAATATATATATCACATATATATATTACACATGCAAATAGATGATGCACAAATAGGGAATGATCATAGACTTCCTAATAACCTATTCTAACAACTTAGAACAAGTTACAAAATGGGCCTAGCCCATGAGATCTTCAAGCCTTGAATTTCCAAGCCACTATAAGGATGAATGGGCCGCCATCTTGAACTCTTTAAGCTCCAAGTCATAACTCTTATAATTACATTCAATCCTTGGCATAGCAAAGCAAATATCACATCCTATTCTATATAATTAACACTTAATTATATATTAAAATAATAAAATTAATTATTACAAACTATATGATATAATCTAAGTCCATGATCAACTCTTAAATGTATGTCAGCAAATAAATACAACTATTGCATGTTATATTAATTTGCAAGTCAAAAACCAAGTTAAAAATGTTATCCAGAGGTAAAAATAACCACTGGGGTGCCTCCTCAGCACTGAGGTGGCATCTCAGTGTGATCAGGAGGCACCTTAGCCAGTGAGGAGGTACCTCAGCGACCCTCAATCCTTTGAGGAGGTGCCTTAGTGGAACAAAGGTGTCGCCTCAATGGCCAGAGGCTGAACCATGATTTATTTTGCCATTTTTCACCTTTAAGTCATAACACTTGCAACCAACATCAAATATAATCACAACACTTATAATTATCATATTTTTAGCATGTAAAACTTATGATATAGGCTCTGATACCACTTGAAGGGAAATTCATAACAACCAAGTGGATTAGCAAAATTTTAAAAATTTTAACCACTTGTAACTCTTGCAAGAATATTAGAATCTTACCTAACCTAAGATCACATCACAAGAATATTTATATGACTAAAAGCATGCATCATGGAAAAAATTTTAAAAAACAACAAATAACATAAAGCATCATAAGCCAAAAGTCATACAATCTAAGAGTTTAGTAACACTTACAAACTTCTAAGTGTGTAAAATATTTGACAAGCTTTAGGTTATTGTGATCTACAAGATCCAAGCTCCCTAAATGTGAAGCCTCTAGCTTAAAACACACAAGTTACTTTAATAAAATTTCAAGAATGATGGAGAACAACCTACAATCCTTTCTTCTTGAAGATGAAGATGACCCAAGACACTTGCTAGAACTCCTCTAAACTTAAATATGTATAATTTTGTAGCAACCTTCAATGGATGTCAATGATGGATATATGTGTAGGGATAAGATTCATAGGCAACCAAAAACATGCAAAATTTTAAAATTTTGATTACATGTAACTCTTGCATCAACACATGCAACTCTTACATGAACACATGAATCTATCCATGCCTATAGATCATATCACATAGAAAATACATAGCTAAAACATGCATCAAGAATAATATTTCAACAACAAACAACCAAGTCATGCCACCATATCATAAGACCTATCAACTAAGAGTTTGGTAATATTTACAAAACTCCTTAGTTGGTAGCATGCTCGATAAGCTTTACTTGATGTTGATCTACAAGCTCCAAGCTCCCCAAGTATGAAGCCTCTAGCTCGAAACACATAAGTTGCACAAGGAAAATCTCTAAGGTTAGTGAAGCTCTACCCACAAGCCTCTTTTCTTTGATCCAAGATGCTTGTTAGAGCCCCTCCAAGCTTGAATGTATGAAACAAGGATGCAACCTCCAATGGATGATGGATGTAGTCTTGTACAACTCTTATACACCAATGGCCTTGACTTGAAAGCACACAACCCTTGTATATATTTGAATTCTCTACACTTGAAAAAGAAGAAAGAATAAGACACTCTCAATATTTTTCTTTCTTTTGTAAGAATATCAAATTTTGCTCTCAAAATGTCAAATGTGTTAGAAGTATGTTGTCTCTACACTATCCACTAACTTAAACAAAAACTAATTTAATAATAATAATAATAACTTAAGTATATGCATTGTCATAGCTTGAGTGTCTCACACTCAAGCTACATACACTTGATAGATTGAGTGTCTCACACTTAATCTATATGTATGGCTTTCCTTTTTGAGTTAATGGGTGTTGTTTGGTTACATAGATAACTTTAGCCTTTGACCTCATTAACCTTTAATGAGTTGAGCTAAGGTTATGGGCATATGGGCTTCTCTAACACTTATATAAGGCCCACTCCATACCAAATAAGATAATTAATGGGATGATTTAAACTCTTTAAATAAAATCCATCTTAAGTTCATCTCTATTAATATAAATGGTCCATCTCATGGGCCATATATAAATCAACTTGGAAGAAAATATTAACTTAGTCTTTGAACTTAATATCACATATTAAATTAAGCCCATATTAATGTTTATTTAATTATAATAAAGTCCCAATCTTTGAATTTAGATTTTGGGATATGCTAAATCCCCGCATACGCGCAAATCCAATTCAATTAATTTAATTAATCAATTAAACTCTTTAATTAATAATTAAATTAATATTAATCTTCAAATGTGCAACTTTTATGTGTGTGTGACTTACTAGGTTCAAATCTAAATGGTAATGGAAAATAATATTAACACTTAATATTATGAAAACACCTTTTCATACTAAATGTAAAATCACAATTAATCACATTTAGTTTTCATAAGTCGTGAGTGACCCCTAGCATAGATATCATGACTACCTAATTAGAAATGAATGATATACGTAGATACACAAGAACCATAGAACATAATTACTATGCACTAAATGTCCCTTCATTACAAGATCCCGATATCGACTAGAGTCACAGTTTAGTTAAACTCTAATTGCCTCAATCATATGACCTTATCTTTAGTTCAATTCTCAAAAAAACACGACTACCACTAAAAATTCTTTTCTAGTACCGAAACTCTTTTCGGGTAAGTTGAGTTTGACCTGGCTAGGTACTTATTCATTAAGAATAACTTAGATAGCATAGAATTTTATCCCGGTTCACTCCAAGTAATGAATTCTATCTTAGCCGATCACTCATCCATATATATAACCGACTAGAGCCACCACACGCTATATACCCATATGTGGCTAGCACAGGTATGTAAGTGATAATAAACTCTAACCAACTATATGTGGATGATCGTGTCACCTCAGGTCAAAGGACCATATGCACCATTATGTTTAAGATTGTGATTGTTGACAAAAGTGAATTTTCATGCAATCACAAATCTTACGTCACAGTTTGATCCACCCCTCACATAAGTATCCACATGTATATTCTGATATCTCATATCAAATAGCATGAGACTCACTACCTCCTACTATCGATATCACATATCGATCAAGAAAAATAGACAGAGGTGATAGTCTTAGGATTAATACTACCCTTATATTAATCCAATGACTATGAACATTTATAGTATATTTACCAAATGAGTTTGTCACTAATATTATCAACTCTTGATAATATACTCATTCAATATGATACTAAGGGTAAATATTCAAATAAACTTAACACTTAATTTAAATGAATATTTTATTACTATAGGGATAAATATATAATATCTATATACAAGAATGACCCTAGAGTACATCTACACTAATAATATGTTTGTAAAAGTCTTGTATAATAATGGCCTTTTGCTTAAGAGCTCACAACACTTATGATTTTATTATTCTATACACTTATATGAAGAAGAAAAAAGAAGATGATATCTCAACGCATGAAAATTCTCTCTATTTTTCTCTCAATAGTGCAAGAATAAAAAAGCTCTCTAATATGCATTAGCTTTTTTTTTTTGTCTCTACAAAATCTACTAACTTAAAGACATGCATATGACAATAGCTTGAGTGTTTCACACTTAAACTTTATGCATGTGTGAGCTTGAGTGTCTTAAACTCAAGCTACATGCATATATGCCTTTGAGTGTCTCTCACTCTAAGTATATGCATGCATAGGTTTTTACTTATATGGTCTTACTTTTTAAATAAGTAAGATTAGTTTGGTTATAAGAATAACCTTAGCCTTTGACTTCAATAACTCTTAATGAGTTTGGCCAAGGTCTTGGACTTGTTTAACTCTTAAACAAAGCCCATATATATATATACCAAACTAATTAAGATAGTTTATGGGCTTATTTAACTCTTAAATAAAGCTTAAATCTTATCCATTATATTTAATACTTATGATCCATCTCATGGCCCATATACATATATACAATTAGAGGTAAATATCAATTTAGTTCTTGAACTTAATATCACATATTAAATTAAGTCCAAATTAATATTTAATTAATTACAATTAGTCCTAACCTTTAAATTTAGATTTCAGGATATGATAGATCCCCACACATGCGCAAATCCAATTCAATTAATTTAGTTAATTAATTAAACTTTTTAATTAACAATTAAATTAATATTTATCATCATTGGTGCAACTCTTATATGTGTTACTTACTAGGTTCAACTCTAATTGGTAATAAAAAAATAATATTAACACTTAATATTATAGAAACACCTTTCTATGCTAAATATGAAAATTCCAATTAATCATATTTAGTTCCCATAAATCGTGAGTGACCCCTAGCATAGATGTCACAGCTACCCAATTAAAAATGAATGCTTTCTATAGATTCACAAGAACCATATAATATAATTACCATGCACTATATGTCCCTTCATTATAAGATCGCGATATCGACTAGAGTCATGGTTTAGTCAAACTTTAATTGCCTCAATTATATGACCTCATCTTCAGTTTAATTCTTGATAAAACATTACTACTACTAGAAACTCTTTTTAAACACCGAAATGCTTTTCAGGTAAGTTAAATTTGAACTAGCCATGTACTTATTCATCAAGAATAACTTAGATAGCATAGGATCTTATCCCAGTTCACTCCAGGTAATGAATTCCATCTTGGCCGATTACCTATCCCTACATATAACTGACAAGAGCCACCACACACTATATACCCATACATGGCTAGCACAGGTATGTAAGCGGTAACAAACTCTAACCATCTATATGTGGATGACCGTATCGCCTCAGGTCAAAGGACCATATACACCATTAAGTCCAAGATTGTGATTGTTGACAAAAGTAAATTTCCATGCAATCACAAATCTTACGTCATAGTTTGATCCACCCATCACATGAGTATCCACATGTCTATTCTGATATCTTATAACAAGTAGCATGAAACTCACTACCTCCCACTATTGATATCACATATCGATCAAGAAAAATAGATAGAGGTAATAGTCTAGAGATTAATACTACCCTCTATATTAATCCAATGACTATGAACATTTATAATATACATTTATAGTATATGTACTAAATGAGTTTGTCACTCATATTATCAACTCTTGATAATAAGCTCATTTAATATAATACTAAAGGGTAAATATTCAAATAAATATAATACTTAATTTATATGAATATTATTTTATTGTCAATCGGAATAAAAGTACAATGTCATCATACAAGAATGGCACTAAGGCACATCTATGCTAAGACTATTCTTTTCAATCTTTAATATTTGATATAAATCTAATTCTAAGTCAATATAAAATGAATTTAAAATACTTTCAAAGTCTAATTTGAAAATATAATTTTGTGTAATTTCTTTTATACAAAGTAAGAAGAAAGTAAGAAATGAATGTGTTAAATGATGGAACCATAAGAATGTTAAAGACAATAACTTGAGCGCATATCCATGAGATATCTAAAGTAGTAAGACTATATCCAGGACATAGTAGGATTTAATGGATTGAAAGATGATATCCGAGACATTGCATTTCACATTTTGGGATTTAATGTAAGATTGTGCCTAAGGTATGATAATTTAAAGAATTTATTGAAATTGTTACTTAAGATCTTGTGAGTGATGTGCTGAGATGTTATGACCGTGTTTATGATAATTATTTTTGGGATAGCACTTGAAATTCAAATTCTAATGTGGGTTTAAATTGTATACCCTAGCTTCTATGGCTAAATATAGGATAAACAAGGGGTCAAACACAGGGAAAATGGAGAAATCAAGTATTAACTGAATAGATACTAAAATGAATAGGTTAACTAATATATCAAGTTGTAATTAATTAAATTATAAACCTAGTTAAATAGTAAATTCACTAAACATATAAAATTAATAAGAAATAGAATAACAACAATATTCAAAGAAGTGTAGGTGGAGATTACAATATAGAATAGAACAATGAATTCCTAACACAAGTCAACTTTATTAACTATGAATGAAATGATTGGAGAATTAACCTATTATCTTTAAAGTTTATCTCTAAGTCATTTAAATATATCTTTGAGTAGATTTACAAGCACTCTTGTATCAATGTATATGTAAACAAAGATTATGAAGCCCTTTGCCAATTCTTTTTACCCCTTTAGAAGTAGATTCCCTATCTCTAGTCCAATCCTTTAACTTAAGTGACAACAATTATTTTTACATCAAAAACCCTAATTCTCATTGTGAATCTTTGACTAGGAAATTACATATGGTGATAAAACATATATAACACAATTAAGAATTCAATTGAAGTCAAATCATTCATCCATTAATACAAACCAAATAATATAATTCATTAAAACTATCATCCATTGCAATTCTAACCTACAAAGCACTTAGCATTGATACATTATGAATAAAACCATAAACATACACAAACAATATACAATCCTCAAGAAAATTATAAAAAGGAAGAGTTAGAGAAACTTAGAAATGAATTTAGAATCTCCAAATAATCTCTTTTAATAATGACTTGATGAAGAAAATGTCTATAAAGCAAATGCTTTTTTGACTTCTTTAATATTCACCAAAAGATCTTCAATGTCCTAACTACTTTTTATCTCTAAATTTTCTATAAATGTTCTAATTCTCATTTCCAGAGACAAAATAAAGTACTTATATGTTTGGAAGTTAATAGCCAAGGGATACAAGTCATATCCATACAAAAAAGATAACAACTTTGATGAAGAGTCACATTCTTCAAAATTAGCAGTTACTTCAAAGGTATTTTTGGTAATTAGATGAGTGAATTAGATCTAAATGTCTTCATAAAGGTTGTAGGCCTTTGAATCAGATTTCCATAATCACTTGAATCACTTAAATCTGAGTTTTGTAGAGGAAGTTATGGCTAAAACACTACCACATGGTCCAAAGGGTCATGTCTTTTCACATCGTGCTGAATGGTTAAGCTTGATGCCGACTCGTGACAGTTCCTCTCTATTGTGACTCATGAATGGCTTGAAGAGAGGTACCGACTCATGATAGCACTCCTCTGTCACAACTAGTGAATGTCACAAAGAGATGTTGCCGAGTAGTGACAGGCAACCCATACTTCAAAGCTTGTTCCCTCTATTCTTTTGACCTTGAATGACTTCAATATGCCCATATGACTTCCCTAAGCTTCAAAAACTTCAATGAATCATTCAAATTCATATGAATTTACCAAGAACAATTAATATCAAAAGCATTTATGATTGTAAATGAAATGCATCAAAATTAAGCTAAAATATGAACTAAATGCAACCTAAATATGCATGAAATACTCTAAAATTACTATGCTAATTGCAATATATCAAGCGCATATCCATGAGATATCTAAAGTAGTAAGACCATGTCCAGGATATGGTAGGATTTAATGGATTGAAAAACGATATATGAGACACTGCATTTCACATTTTGGGATTTGATGTAAGATTGTGCCTGAGGTCTGATAATTTAAAGAATTTATGGAAATTGTTACTTGAGATCTTGTGAGTGATGTGTTAAGATGTTATGATCATGTTTGTGATAATTTTTTTGGGATAGCACTTAAAATTTAATATGCCTTTGAGATGAATCTAAATGATGCTCTTGATGAGCTGTTGTATGCATACTGACTTATTGAACTTCGATGTGTAGAATGTTACCCCGCATATCAATATCCTCTCGTACATGTGATTCTATGCTCGAAACATATATTGTTCAATTTTTAACGCTAAAACCAACATTCTAAGGAAATGTTAAGACATTATATATGCGACTTTGTGCTCAATTGACTTTGTTTTAAATAAAAAACTTGGTATTGACAACAAATCTCTCGAAAATATGGTGTTGACAACAACCACCACAAAATAACTACAAATACTACACAACAACTAAATATTAAATTATTATTATTATTATTTAGCAATTTAATATTTATATTTATTTAATATTTAATAATTATTATTATATAACTATTAATAATATGATTATATAATTATTAATAAAATAAAATTATTAAAAAATAATTAATTTATAAGACTCATAAAAAATAATTTAATACAAGAAAAAAATACGAACAACGAACCAAAAAACAACAAAAAAAAATAACAACAACATCATAACAACCCATTATTAAATTATTATTATTATAATATTTAATAATAATTTAATACTTAGTAAAAATAATTTAAATGATGTATATTTATATTTTTCATAAATTCGTATTTATATAAATTAATTATATTTAAAACAAACATAAAATATGGACAACCTGACAATAACAGAAAATAACTAGGAAAAAACCAAAAGACATCAATAACAACCTAACAACAATTTAACAACAACCAAATTTGAATAGCTCTAATGTCAATATTTGCTCAAATATAACCACTTAGAAAATATTAAGCTAAAATAAATTAAAAATTGAAATATAAAAAACATAATTTATTTCAAATTTTTGTTAAAAATTTAACCAAAATAAAAATCATTAATTATTTTTAAAAATATAAAAAAATTGAGTTGCAACTATTAAATTTTTCAAACAACTCATAACTTTAATTTTAAAAATTATTAGATTTAATATCCTCTTTTACATTTTAAAAATTTTCATGTATTCAAACAAAATCATTGAATTTTTTTTAGTAAAACATCATATATTTTTAGTTTTAAAAATTTTGACTAACTCATTTTCTCATAAATTTATACTATTTAAAGAAATCAAACAACCAAAAATAGAGTTAAAAAAGCTTAAAACAAGTATAAAATACGGACAACAATCAGACAATAAAAACAATCAAAAAACACCAACAATAAACTAACAACAACTAAATATTAATATTTAATGATTTAGTATTTAATAATAATAATTTAATATTTAATAATTTCAATAATTCTTATTAATTTAAATAATTTAATAAATTTTTATTTATATAATTTATATTTATATAAATTAATTATTTTTAAATAAACAAATAAATAAATTTAAATTTAAAAGTAAATATTAATTAATTAATTAATTTTTAATTTATTTAAAGAAATCAAACAACTAAAAATAGAGTTAAAAAAACAACTTAAAATAAGAATAAAACATGGACTACAAAAAAAAAAAAATAGCAACAACAAGTTGACAATAACTAAATTTGAATAGATCTAATGTCATCCTTTACTCAAAGATAACCACTTAAAAAATATTAATCCAAACAAAATTAAAAATTTAAATACCAAAAACATAATTTATTTCAAATTTTTATTAAAATTTAACTAAAATAAAATCATCAATTATTTTTAAAAAATGAGCTGCAAATATTAAAATTTTCAAACAACTCAACAGGAACTCAAAAACAAAACAATAACCCAATAAGATTCATACAAGAAACATTAAAAAAACAAGGAAAAAATTATTTGCTATACAAAATCCATCAACAACAAGAAAAGAACAATTATAATTTCATAAAAAAAAAAAACCATAATAAGTTTATTCACATATGTAAAATTATAAAACTCACAAGAAAATCACAAAAACAACAAATTTGCTGGACACACCATAAAAATGAAAAGAAAAAAACATATTATATAAAACATACAGATATTACTTTTGAAAAAAAAAAAAATAAGACACTATATTTTTGATATTTTAAGTCAAAACTTAGTGTGCAGTGATATCTTTAAAAAAATCTTAAAATCGGGATTAAAGTCTAAACCCATTGAAATTCCTAATAATGAGGTAGCTCATGATGCATGAAGGCGGGCCAATCTAATCAATTGGTGATAAATTTATTCCAAGCCCACAAAATCTTTAACCCAATTCATCACAAATTAATTTTACCTCAATGCTAATTTGTATTAAAAAAATCAAATAATTTAGAATTCAATGTTCAATTCTGTAAATTTTCTTTGAACAAAAGGTCAATTTATCCTTGAACTTGTGTCAAAAAATTTAAATTTCTCTTTAATAGACAAGAGATTGAGAAATGAACTATATAACTCAATTTAATTTAAAAAACCTACATAGCTCGATCATTCACATTCTCACGCCAATATGTGTTAATATGATCTTGCGCGCGTTTGTCTTTGAATGACCTTATATTGGCTTTATATATTTGCATCTCTAGCTCTGAATTTAATATTTTTTTTATTAGTTTGATATCTTAATTTACAAATTGAACAATTAGATATTTCAACTTGATAAAAATAATATTTATTAACATTAGTAGCACTAATAAAATATTTAAATAATATTTTTATAAATTAAAATAAAATTATTTAAATATTTAAACTAGTTAAAAAAATATTTATAGATTATATTTTTATTAAGTTAAGGTGTTTAAAATGACCATCAATTTCATAGCTTTTTTTTCCTCTTGGATCTCAATTACCATTCAATGGCTAACTTGTTTGTTTCCTCTTCTCCTCTAATTTCACTATCCTCCACTTGCTTCTTTTGACCAAATCCACGAGTTGTGATGGTGGTGGGCATATTTTTGGTGTTTATAAACATGCACAAGGATGGGTGGTTTTTTAACAAAACAGCAGCTCCAAAGCCAGAGATAACCACCAGCGACGGCAATGAAGGAGGAAGGGGTTGAGGTTAGAGTTGGAGGGCTAGGTTTTTGACACAGGTACGAACACCGAAAAAGAGATCGATAAACCATGGCATCGATCTCTATCACTCACGGAAAAGAGAAGAGTAGAGGAGGAAGAGAGGTTTTGGCGATTGTTGATAAAGAAAGGTGAAAAAAAAGGATAAAAAAGAACAAGAATAATTAATAACAAAGAAAATAAATAAATTAATTAAAAGTAACGGATAAAGATAAAAAAAAAAAAGAGAGTTTTGAAAAGTCAAACCGCTATAAATGCTATTTTTTGAATATTATACAGATTTGAATTAAAAAAAAAAACTGACGATTGCAGCACAAGCAGATGTTAGTCAGAATTTGGATTTATTTAGCCTAAAAATTGAAAGTATTAGACCTATTTGTTTAAAAAGTTAAAATTCAGGTTATTTTACCTTTTGACACAAGTTCAAGGGGCAAATTAACCTTTAATTCAATTTTCTTTTTCTATGATGTGAAATTTTGACATTCATAAATAAGAGAAGGCACTACCATTTATCATTAAACTCTGATATACTAAAATGTTTATCATATGAAATATCAAAAGTTTAATTTTTGAGTGCATAATAAAAATTTATTTCTAAACTAAATATATATTCATTCGATAAAATTCATTTGAAGTGATTAATTTCCGACACCACAAAGGATCGATCGATCCCTGGCCTCATCAGCAGGATGTCCACACCTTTTATCATTTGAGCTACTGGTGGGGACTATATATATATATATACACACAAGCTAATAAGTCTAAATTTAAGACTTGAGACCTCAGGAGAAATTTGAGTTGTACCATAGGTAGTAGCCAACTGGTGCAAGCTCAGATTTCTTCTGTAAATTGCGTCAATCCTGGCTTCGACAATGGCAATGGCCGGCATCACGGTTACATGTTTTTCTTGTGCTCTTTTATATAAGCTTCAACTTTCAGGTTAAGTAGC
>CATIWO010196415.1:0-17205 GCA_949673435.1 Macaranga tanarius
TGTTAGTGGATTAGGTTGACATTAATATCGATTGATAAACAAATCATGGTGGACATTTTATTAGCCTTATCTCCAATGTTTTTAGAATCAAGATGCCTTTGATGCCTAGCCTATAGACTCAAGGGCGCATGTTCAAAGAAAAAACTTCAAAGGTTTGCTTTGTCTTGTAAATGGGATGGAAATGATTTCTAAAAAAAATATTAAAGGTTTAGCCTTTGACTTTCAAGTAATTACATCCAATTTACAATTTAAAAAATCAAACAAATTTAGTTGATCAACACTTTTTTTTTTAGACAAATGAAGCGAAAACTTTGTGATGGTAATGTGGGATTAAACCCATATTAATAAGACTCCATAATATTTGTGATTAGGATAATGATTGCCATGATAATTTTTTACTAACTTTTCTTAGTTAAACTCATTTAAATATCAAATCACTGGAGTAGGATGCTATATTTTGCCAATGCGATAATAAAAAAACATCACAATCTAAGAGAGATTCATATTGTATTTATTGACTTGAGTAAATGATAAAAAAAATATATCAATCCTCTGAAAAAATACATCAAAGTTGTACATATCATGATTGATGTTTTTTCTCTTAAAAAATACAACTATTTAAAAGTTAAATTTCCAAATTCTAGCACGGAATATATTCAAAGATAACGACATGGTAATAGAATACAAGGGCAATGAATTTTGATCGTTTTCCATGCTTGGAACAGTGTGCTACATATATATACAGTGCAGTGGAGGGTTAAAGAGAATCAATGAACTTATGAAAAACAGAGGGGATGGGATAGTCACCACTCCCAACAATGGCGAACATTAAGGGCCAAAGAGTGGGGTGCCATTGGATTGAGACAACATTCCAACTTTTGTGGGGGCAATCAAAACGTGCAATGATAGTGATTTTCTAATTGTCACCACTCGACCTTAGTGCCCATCACTGCTCTCAGGTCATAATAAAGACCTTAAAATGGTGAAGATGGATAAAGTAAAAAAATTGCATATGAGAAAAAGATGCATCCGGTAGAATAGAAATGATGAAATTATAGACTTTCCGTTCCTCCATTGAAGAAAATTTTCTTGGCTTATTTAACGTATTCATATTCCCTGTTCTCAGGTGGCCATAAAATAATGGCATTTGCATTGCTGGTGTTCCACCATGTTGACAAGTTGATGTCATAGCTTGAAAGTAAAGCATTCAAAGGACATCAATTATTATGTGGAGTGTGCAGAAATAGCAAAAGGTGAAGGATAATACAAAAAGAAAAACAAAAACGTTGCTGAAGTTTTTTTTGGTTAATACATTCTTTTTTATGCTTAATATTTTCCACCAAATGGTACTAGGTATTACTTTTTTTTTTTTGGAAGCAATGGTTGGCAGTTCATAATCGCATGTTATTTACCCAATGCATATAACATATAAACACACACATCTTCACTAGAAAATGGTTGGAAGAGATGAAAGGAAAAAAATTGACTCGGAGCCAACCAGAATGCATAACTACACAATTTATACATGACAGTGATTGATTGAGCCCTACCATGTGCTTTACCTAAGATGTTTACTGAATAAACCAAAACTAAATTGGAAGTGAGAAGAGTTAAAATGAATAACGTCGTCTGCTAGACTGCAACTACTCGTCCACATTAGATGATAGAACATAGCAGGAGGATCTGCAAATTAAGCTGCAATAAGTTCCATGTAAACAAATGATAAAAATTAATTAATGACTAGGCAATTTCAACACAAGAAGAAAAGAAAACACTCAGAATGTTAGTGAATTGCACGCTCACAGTCCACAGAATGTCTCGAAGACTACATTATTTAAGCCATACCTACAATAGTTGCATGTCAACATCAATTGTGGAAACTCTTCTTGAAACTTCGTGGTTCGTCTTTACCGTCTGGATCCTCCAAAGTAGGATCATCACTGAGGGGCCAGAGGCAATCACTATCCAGCTCATATTTCTACTTGATAATCAGCTATGAGCTTCGGCTTGGTTATCTACATCTTCACATTTGCTGATATCTCTCATCTTTATGTGATAGCCACAATTGTTTTATCCCTTCGCTTTAGTATGCACACACATCAAAAAGAAATCTACAGCTTTGGCTTTAAAATTGTTTAATTTGCTTTTGCTATCCAAAACTTGTTATGGTGCACGCTTATGTCTAAAATCAACTGTATATCATGTAGCAGTCAATGAGAACCTGTACTTCTAGAGCAAATGAGAAAATAATAAAATATAATTTTCTTATTCAGAAGAACATAAAGTCTACTTGCAGGCTGCAGCTGAACTTACCAAAGACAGTTACAGAAAAGAAAAACCCAATTCTGAAAAGGGGACCTTCAATCCTTGATTTAGGCTTTTTTTTTTTTTTTTTAAAAGAAAATAACTCAAACCATGTTTTGTGAACAATATACCCAATTCTAACATGAAATATTTATTTTCCCTCAAAGGCAAAAGATGCACGCACTTGCACACTTCCTGAATGGATTCTTCCAGAACAGAACTGACTGTGCTTCCTATCCCAGTGTCAAATAACCGGTCATGTATCTGTTTGGTCTCAATAATCAACCCCTGCAAGTTCAATCAGGAAGACACAAGATATACAATAACCAGATATTAAGCTCCTATCTAAAACAGATTCCTTCCACTTTAAAGATAGCACATTAAATGCTCACCGTACTCAACCATTCTCATATTACCAGACAGAGTGCCCTATGCAAATGACATACATCAAATCTTGATATTGTAGAAACAAGAATTCTATATATAACAAAGAATTTCTGAACTCCTCGTTTTATCTTCAACCAAAGGTTAATGAGATGAAACAAAATATACCTCCAAGTGCACATTAAAATTTCTAATTACTACCTACAGCCAAAAGTTAGCATTTGGACATACAAATCCTAATTAATTTGGACATACAAGGTCTTCATAATAACTCGCCAATGCTCAATGTTATATAAGAACTTCAAGAGCACATTTAATAAGATTAGACTAAGAAGCAACGGCAATATAGGTGATAATGATTCAACATTATCTCTTGTTTCATTCCAACTACTAGTAATTTTGTCTGAGAAAGTAACATGATGTATGAATCATGTAATATAGTTCTACATGCCACCAACTAAAACAAAAACCTAACAGAAACCTCTCTCTCACTCTCACTCTAATAAAATCAAGTGTAGGTCTCATATGGTACGAACCATCTTCATATGATCTTCTCGGTAGCTCTCTGATTTCAGGATTATCCACTTCTGACATACTAAACATCATAAATTCAGCACAAGCTAGGTGACATCCAAACCCTCAGAGGTATTATGGTAATATCTATCCAAAAAACCAACCAACTATTCTTTGCTCACCTTATGCTGACACACACGTAACAAATTATGAAAAGTGAAAAAAGACAAACACATGCTAAAAAAAGATATGTTTCCAATACTTGTAACAAAGATTGAGCAATATATATAAACTAAAGTTACGATATGAAAACAAGTTAGCCGTATGTACTACAACCATGAATCTACTATGCAAGAACAAAAAATCTGGGTGTTAGATAAGTCGGTAAACTGAAAGAAAATGTCACCATAGATGATGATATTTACCTTAAAATTATCTGGGAGCAAAAACAAGAACATAGCAGTGCACACCAGCTCATAAAACAATGTCTTTTTTCTTCCAAGATATTTTTCAGGACTATGAGAAATGCTTCTAGAACCCAGCTTTACCTTAATTTGCAAGGCTGAATATAACTTGGCAACTATAGCAGCTTTATCAGCCTCAGAAAAGATTGCCTGGAAGAATAAATAAGAGAAATAGATGGAAACTAAACTCCAAAATATATTGTCATATATATGGAATCTAGCTACATTCATTAATAAATAAATGAGAAAGCATATACAAACCAGTACCCTTGCTAGCATCCACAAACCAGTACCCTTGCTAGGATCCACAAACCAAACATGGAACTGAATAAATTTCAGTCAGCATGCTAACCTTGTGCTGCTAACATGAAAATGTCGAGAATTAGATTGTTAGACAGTATTCCACCATTCAAATAGATCATTTTTAGCTACAGAAACAGCCTACTCCTTGTAAGTCCACAATAAATAACCTGCATAATCTTTTTTCCTTATTCAGATACTGATAAGTCTCTCTATGACACACATATGCAACTAATAATGACCTAATCTGCAAAAATAAAAGGTCATATAGAATAGCAGCCACAGATGTCAAATTGCCAGATCAACCGCAAAGTTTTCCCATTTTTTTCCACTTTAAGTAGAGATGACACAAACTCACAAATAAACAAGCCTAGCCTTATGTTTTTCATTTATACTTCACATAATACATGTAACAGTTTATTTCCAAACATCACACAGACTGTAAGATTAATAGACAAATAAGTCGAAGGAAAGAAGATATAGTTACTTCTGATAAAAGTAAGATCCACTTTTCTGCAATTAAGAGTCACCAAAAGAGATGCATAAATCCCACCATTTACTCTTTTGTGCATGGCAGAAGCAATGGCCCGGATATAGTTCCCAATAAATCCCAAGCATTAAAATTCTATTGCAGTGATTTCTTTAATACCGAACAAAAGAGATATTTAGTTTGATATTCTCTTGAAATTCAATTAAAAAATGAAAGAGATTTATCTTGAAAGATGTTAATTATAATTTTACCAAGCAATACCATTTTGAAACTTTAGGTTCTGTAGACTGATAGCAGTATCTCAGATCTTATTCACATGAATATAAGAGGCTTCATGGAGTAGAAATTCTAAATTTTGCACCTTGCACACTAAAACTCAAAATTACACAGAATTTCCACTGCTAAAATGTTCGTGATACAAGCAAGCATGCAATTATACACACAGAACCATGCACTCAACAGATGACGCAGTATACTTCTATCTTCATAGTATTACATCCACGCACCTCATAGGGGTTTTGGTCGGAAAAAGAGAAGAAAAAATTGAAATCAAAGTAGAATCACTAAAAAATGGCACACTTTCCCAATGAAATGAAACCATATCTGCTACATTATATTGGAGGAAAAAAGAAAAAAAAAAAAGTTTCTTTTATGTCTGCTACATTTTTTAAGAGGCAGGCATGGAATTGTTTTGATGTTTCACATAATAGCGTTCTATTTCTAATGGAAATCCTACCCATTTTTAGTTAACCATAGCATATGTTCATCCCAGAGAAACAAAACAAACCCAGAATAAACTCATTCCCCTCGAATCTCCTTAATTAAAGACAGCAGCACCTCATCCCCCACAATCAATCGTATCTGCTTCACAAGGACATCCCGAGCCAATTTACCCGTCTGTAATAAGGCATAAAGAATTATAAATTAGAGCATCATGTCACTTTCCAATTTTTCCTTGGGCAACACTAACAACAAACAACAATGATAAAGGTATAACAAACTACTTACCTTGAATGTATTGTATAATGTCTCCACTTCCCGAAGTTTGGTGAGAGGGAGCAAATTCCTCAATTTTGAAAGTAATTTATCAAGGGAATATCGCATGCCAGTCGGTCCTTTGCTTTGCCCTACCAAAATAACCCAATAAATCGCCATCCTAAAAGTAACTATTAATGCGCAAGCAAGCAAAAGCAGTGACAACAAGAAGACATTTACCCTGCAAATATTGTGGTGAATATTTGAAGCTCACAACAAACTCAGGAATAATATGCCTGCTCATATTGCATGGCCAAACAACATAACATTCGGGATTCACAGCATCATCTGCACCAGTATCAAAATAGATACTAGAAGGACAATCTTGTTGAGACCCTGGCTCTACTTGTTCGAGATTACCCAATATAACTCTACACAGTACAAGATGCTTCTCACCATTCTCATCCACCTCTGATAATTTGGCACTGAAAACAACACACAAAAACCAACAATAAACCCAAATTATCAGAAACTATAAACACAGTATAAAAGCAATAACATTAACCAAAAAAAAAAAAAAAGCCTTACCTTATATGTGGCAATCCAACAGGAGACAAATACACACCAATACCATGAGAATCAGGGCCATGAACCTTACTAGGCAGACGAAAACCATACAATAAAACACTCTCCACATCTTTCACGGATGCGCCATACCAGGCATGCACAACTTTAGCCGCACCATCCCTGTGCTTGGCATTTTGAGTAAACTCAATTTGATGTTTGAATGCAAGGTAACGCCCTATCTCCATAGAAGCTTCAACTACAAATTGACGAATTGCAGTAATCATAACACCAGGGTCAACTTTCCTCATCCCATTTAAAAAACAATCCCGAACCATTGCATAAACTTTTTCCCCTTCACTCAATAACCTACAGCAATTCGGCCACTTGTCTAAACGCTGCGGTTTCACAACATCCTCCTTCATTGAAGAACTCACCTCAGGCTCTTCCTCCCTCTTTCGCTTAATCTGATTATTGCTGTTCTTGTTCTTGATTTCGTTATTGTTGGCAATACGGATTTCAATTTCAATCTTCGGATTCTCTGATTTCTCAAATTTGAAATCAAAATCCTCGCCGACAAACACTTTAGGGAAAAAACACTTCCCTTTCTCATCAATCCAAGCGATTGATCGCTGAGTGCCGGTATCAAAATCAGTTTGCAACATACGCACGAAATCAAAAACATACCTGCAGCCGCTAATCCACAAGTCAACCAGCGATTTTCGATCTAAGAAAGCTGATTTCAACGAAACGATAACTTCCTTCGGAAAATCTATCCATGAACTGTCGTGATTAAAGTACATGAACCGAGCCGGTGCGTGACTCCGTTTAAAATTATCATAATTCCGGCAGCAGCTGGTTTCTTTAGCAGCAGTCCCCGGCGGCGGAGTGAAAGAAGAGGAGGCGACGGACGACGGAATCCCAACCCTAGCGGGGGATTCCACCATGTTCTTTGCAGGTTCTTGAGCCATAGGAGGTTGTTGTTTTTTAATGGTCTCGTGAATTCGACAAGAACCGGTAGAATCAACAGTAAATGTCATGCGAAGTTGTGATATATAGTGAGGATAAATGAATTCTGAGGGGCGGACGATTTTCTCTTTCAATTGACGAAAATACCCTTACACTTAAGTCGGTGATTTCGCTAGGGTATTTTAGTAATGTATGCATGAATCATGATGTCTCGGCGGGCGAAAGAAGAAACTACTTGCGGGTTAAGTTGCTGCTTGACGGCTGAAGTTTTAAAAGTTGTATTATTATTATTATAATTATTATTGTTGGGCTAAGATTTCACTTTCTTTGGCCCAAAGAAAAAAGACTGGGAATTTTATTTATTTTAAATTTAATTTGAAATTAAGATAAGACCAGAATAAATAAAAGATCATAGTTGACGTGGAATTTTATCTGATTTCTTGCGTGTAAAGCTTTAAAATGGAAAATGGCTTATTGCAGAAGTATAAAAAAGAAGGAGAAGAATCATGTAGGGCATTATTCTATATATAATATATGTCAAGTTGTTTGGTATTTCCCATTAATTTCTTTCATATGCTGCTTTGAATTTTGATCATTGTCCACAAGATTTTAGTTGATTCCGCGTGTTAATGAGCTGGATGACGACGGTTTCTCCCATATTTCTTATGCTTAACTTTACTCCCATCTCTATAATTTAACCTAAATATTCAATTTTAGTATTTAATTAATGAATGGCAATTTTAATTGACTTTTGGAATCGGTTATGCTCACTAATATTGAAATTTTGGATTTTGATTAAGAATTTATACATGACTTGTTTCATCAGAAAAATGGGAAAATAAGAAATTATTTATATCCTTCACCAGTTTATAGTTACACTTCAAATTTTTTACCAAACATTTTATAGCATAATATATATTCTCATCAAAATTAGCCTTACAGTACTTAGTTTGCCCCCTCTACCCATTTTAATACCTTTATTTACTAAAAACTAGTCGGTTATCCATCCGCTTTATATTTATTTTTTTTGTAATATAATAATATATTATTATTCAAAAATATCTTAAACAAATTTAATATATAATAATATATTGCATACCAATTCTATGATTTTTTTTTTTTAAATTGAATGTATAGAAAGACTATTCTAAAAACACATATATAACTGACAATCACTGTGTAAATAAATTAAAAATAATAAATAATATAACCTCGTAAAAATTACATTAGTGGAGGATAAATTTTTGTAATAATTAAATATTTTTTAAAAAAATTATTAATTAAACTATTCATTGACAATCATTTTTAACAAATAAAATTAAAACAACTTCTTTAAATTTCATCTTATATATATATTGAAATTCATTATGCACAAAAACCCAATCGATGACTTATAAGTACTTGAGGAATAGAACATACAACAAATTTTTTTAAAAAAATTATAGGGATTTAGATTAAATAAAAAAAAAACAAAATTATTGTCGTCAAATATTTCGAGTTTGAGTTATTTTAATTTTAAAAAAATATAAATTTTAGTAAATTAATTTTATTTAATTAAATTATAATTATAATCTATTTATTTTCATTTGATAAATTACTAAATTACTTGACTCTTATATAATAAACAATCATTTTTCTTTTGTAAAATTGTTTGTCCTCCTTCCCCCATATTAGGTACATTTATACATATTATCGATCATCAGTATAGATATTCACATATGTATTAATATTAATTGCAGATTAAATTATAAAACAATAATAACAAAAGTAAAAAATAATTTCAAATTTAATTTTTTTATTTCAACATATAAATTTAGATTTTGTATATATTATTTATTATTTCTTTAATTTACCAATAAAATACCCTCTAATATTTACACTAACATTTGAAATTATATGTTAAAATTTGGTAATGTCAAACTAAATTTACTATGATATATTGCCTCAAAAAAATTTACTATAATATAACTTTATCCAAATTTTCTTTAGGATTTGAGATGAAATTAAAAAATATTTTATCATTAAACTATACTTATGTTATAGGGAACTTATCTTTTGAAATTGTATATTTTTTCAATTTGTGTATATTCTATTAGTTTTCAATTAAAATATGATATTTATTTTTAAAATTGAGTTTTAAAAATAATAATAAATATAATATAATATAAATTCTCACATGGATGAACAGTCACTTGTATGACGTTGTTTAGAAAAAAAAAATATACAGAAAAGACCCAATAATTTAAGATTTTTATACAACTATTGAATATATGATTTTTGTCTCTAATAGATTTTTAGGAAAGTAGAGAGGAAGGGGGTTCGAAGCCTGCCCTCCACCATATGTCCTTCTAGCCTTAACTACTTAGGCTACAAGGTGATGACACTACATCATTTCATTTGTTTCTATAGGAACATTGTTAACTTATATATTTCACTTTGCATGTACATGAAAAGAATCCTATATAGAAAAGCAATAAAAAAAAAAAGTGGTGGAAGCCTTCTGTTTTTGGCGTTTATATTATAGTTCAAACTTCAAACTCATTAGTAACTTTTATCTTTTCTATGTAATGCAACACCAAACTTTCTTCATCCGTCGTAGAGGACTTTGTCACCCCGTGAAAGCATGGAACTCTACAATTCAAAATTATAAAAGTTTGTTAAGAAAATATGAAATATCTTATAAGATTTAGCTCTTTATATCATAGAGGAATTTTTTTAAAAATATGATAATTTACACATATGATACCTAAAATTTTCATCAGATTCCATTAAAATATCTAATAATTATTTGGTCACTTAAAACTCTCAAACCTTTAATATACGTTGTAAAAAAAAAAAAAAAAAAGTTGCATATTTTTTTTTTTCTAAAATTTTCATCTAAATTAAGTAGGATACATGGCACCACATCAGCACCACATGTCCTACTTATTTTTTTATTTTATCATTAAATTCACTTATTATTTTGCAACTTTAATTTTTAAAGTTATATATATATAATTTTCTTTTTTACTTTTCACATTTTCTAACTAAACACTCAATTAACAAAAACTTTATTATTCTCTCTTTCTTTTTATCCACAACCTTCTTTTATTTTTTCAAAATTTTCCATTAATCTTGTTTTTCTTAAATATTTACTTATCAAACACCTAGTGAAAATAAAAAATAAACAAACAAACATGAACAATGACAACCTTCCATTTCCGACCATGGCAACCCCACTTGTAACGAACACCTTCTCCACCTTGTCACCACTACTGCCACCTTGGAATTATTATACCTGCATACGAATTTCACCACTAAATCCTCCATTTTAACCAATATATTTTTCCTCCCCTTTGTTTTCTTTTTTTTTTTATTTAAAAATGAAGCCACAACCAGCTCCATATCCATCGTCGTCGCCGCCTCCTCTGCAATCAAAGCAACAACATGAATACGAGCCACAATCATCATTATCTTAGTTAAAATTTTACAATATTTAGCCATCAAATTCTTAAGTAAAAGGAGCCATAAGTAGATATATATCTTAAAAAAATTTTACCAAGATAGTCACTCATTTCTTCCTCTTTTACTCCTTTTTTTAGGGAATTCAAAGTCTCTTGTTTAGCTTGTGGTGGTTGAAGATATTCTGAGTGAAAAAATGATGATTATAAAGAGAAGAGATGTTGGAGTTATACTGTAACATCCGTGTCCTAGAACCGGATTATTTTGGATTAATGATAATTAAAAAATATTTAATTACTATAAAATGAATATTAATTGGAGTTAACTGTCAATTGTTTTGAATTAAGTGATTGATTATTATGTAATATGTTGAGATTAAATAGAGATTGATTATATGGTATTAAATCAAAGTTGCTAAGAGTTTATATTATTTTTGTTGTGATAAATGAAGGAATAAATCATAATACATTAAAGTTGGATTTAATTGAGTACAGTTTAAAAGATGTAATTGAAAAGAAGACAATGATTAAAGTGTAAAAAAAAGGAGTGAATGAATTATAAAGAAAATAAAGGAAAGAAGAAGGACCGAAGTTGAAAGAAAGATGAAGAGCTGTTAGAAAGCTACAGTGAGAAGTATGGTGAATGTAAAGAAAAGGGAATGAAGAAGAGGGAAATGACAGAAGCAAGAAAGAGGAAGAAAAGAAAAAGAAATAGTCTGAAAGCTAAGGAGAATTCGGATTCCACAAGCAGAGCACAAATTCGGCTGGAGAAATTAGTGAGTGGTGATTTTAAGTTGAAAGTTTATATGTTTTATTTCTTAAGCTTTGATTTTTAATTATGGGTAAAATAATGCTTAAATTCATAGATTTAGGCTTGATCTTGATGTGTTTGGGTTGTATATGAGTTTGCCTTTAGTTTTCAATTGGCAGATGAACTTCTAGTGTGTTTAATTTTTCAAAAAATCTGAGTTTTTGGATAAAAATCCGCGACTACTGTCGACCCAGATGGTCAGAGGGCAGCGCCTCCGCTCACAATATTGGCGCCCTCGCGATAAGAAGACGGAATGCCTCCAGAGGGAAGTCGGCGCCTCCGTAGCGCATGGTCGGCGCCTTCAGGAGCAAAGTCGGCGCCCCTGCGCAGAGCTCGCGCCTCCGTGACCTGAAATGCGTTCGATTCTGCTTGTTTATGATTTAATTGAGAAATAATGATGAACCAAATGATAGAATAACTTCTTAGAACTTTGAAATGTTAGAAAAATGAGTTAAATCTGTAAAATTCGATAATTTTTTGTAATTATTGATAAGTCTGTATTAAATAACTAACAGACACACGAATGCCATATATTGTGAAAGTCTCAGACAAAGAGACTAAATTTGCCATGAATAATTGATTAAGAATATCCAACTAGCAGAGTATACCTTTGCAAAGAACTTAAATAATGCAAGTCTTACAATAATAATATCTAAATAATTGATGATAAGAAATTTATATATGAGAGTATATATACGTATATGTATATGGAATGAGCTGGGAAATATGAGCTGGCCATTCGATTAATAACTGTCTTTGGGACAGCGCAGGGATTCAGAGGTGCATTTGGAGCGAATTCTTGTGGTTTATATGTATGCATACAATGATATTGATAAAAATGAAAATAAGAATTGGCTAGTGTAAGCCATGAAAAAGAAAGTTGAAATGATATGTGAGAAAGAGAGTTGTTGTATATTGTTATTTTCCTTTGGGGAATGGTTGATATTTATCTATTATGAGATAACAATATGAATTATCAATTGTGAATGATATGAATAATCACGATGTTGAGCATGAAAATGATTGAACTCTCAACTCTGATAGTAATTGATATGGAAATTTCATAATAAATTAAAATATGAAACCTTTGTGGTGATAACCAATAATTTATGAGATTTTATATAGAGTGGTTAAATATGGATTAAATCCTGATAGCTTTTGAGTTGTGAACATTTGGGAGATTTTGGGGATTTTGCATCATTTAATTATGAATTATTGAAGAATTTTGTAGATTTTCTATTTTGATATAAGTAAGCTTTAAACCTTAAAATTCAGGAGATTTGCAAATGATAAATCATTTAAGGATTTATGTTAATGATTCAAAATGCCTTTAGCTTTATTTTGGAAAAAGTAATTTTATATTCTTAATTTTGTTTGGATTCGTATTATTATTAAAAGTGTTTAATTAATTCTCATGCAATGGGAATCTTTTGCCAAATGCTTTTGTGAAATGAATGTTTATTATAACGAAGTTTATTTTGATGAGGCAGTATGATTTTGAGCATTTATCAATTTTTAAATAATTATTGTGTTTTGGGATTTAGCATGTTTTGGATAAATACTTTTATTTTTAAAGATATACTAGCTGCTCATTGGTTAATTTCTTTCGGAATTACTCGCCACTATTTTTAAAATATTTTTTACAACTTAGTGATAGACTAGCATCAGTATGGTTGTACAGTGGGCTACTATGGTCTATGAGGTCACCCTAGCGGAGATATTAGTACGGTACATTGTCTGCCACGATGTAGATGTAGAGTTAGTGTTTAAGGTTACTGTTCTGCCTATAGGAGCTGATGCATGAGTCTCATTCGTGTGAGAGGAGCATGTGGATAATGTCTGCTCCATTTTTTGCATTTATTATGCTACCTCGCTGGATGTCCAGGTCACCCTCGCTTTGGTGTGATACAGTATTATGGATGCATCTTTTTGACTTTTTACTTTCAGCCATTTTACACCCTATTGTGCATGTCACCAGAGCTATTTTTGAGCCAGTTGGCTAGTTTCATTTTACTGAGGGTTATGGACCTGGATATGTGCTGCTATTACTATCTTCACCACCACCATCTTATACCGGACAGAGATCCAAGATTTAGGGTTAGATGCTAGGGCAAATAATATTGTATCTTGTATTATTTGTATTAGCGTCTAGTACTCTGATTGTATATATTTTTGATTATGTATATATTATGTATGGATTGATGGTTAGCACTATGGTGCTTGTGTTATCTATGATATTAGTGTGTTATTGTGTTATTATCTTGCCATCTTGAATTTAAATGAAATATGGATGTATATGATTAATCAATGATGAGTGGTATATAAATTGTAAGAAATAAATTATTCAAGTGATATTACTTCGGTAATTGATTTGAGGTAATTCCAAATGGAAATGTATCCAAGTTATAAATGAAGGTTTTAATTTGTACAAGTTTTTATTATGATGATCTTTGGTGTTATATAACCTTGAAAGTTCATTAAGTATATTAAGAATTTAATAACTAATATTACTGTATGTAATTGAGTATTAGTAGTTAATTTGAGAATAAGGCGTGACATATACAACAAAGAAATAACAAACAAAAATAATCACTTTTTTTAGCAAGTAGTGCAATAAGGATAGAGTTGTCATCAGTATTATCATTATTGTGATTATTGGTGGATTTGTTATTGGAGTTCTAGTTATGGATGCTGTAGGGTTTGAAGGAAGCGATGATGGAGAAAAAGCAATAGTGAATAAGAGAGGGGCGACGGAGGAAGAGGAAGAGGAGGAGGAGATGAGAAAGGCAGCGGTAAAAAGAGGACTGGCAGAGGAGTAAAGGAGAGGAGTGGAGTCGGGCAGTGCAAAATGAGGGGGAGAATAGAAGAAAGGACATATCTAATTTTTTTTTTTCAATTTGGGTGTTTGGATACTTAGAAAACATGCAAAAGTAATAATAATAAAATAAATAAATTTAATTTTTAAAGTAAAAAAAAAAAAGTGTGACACGTGGCATATGTGGTGCCACGTGTCATGCCAAAGTGGAATTTTAAATAAATAATTTCCATGTATAACTCCATATAAGTTCCACATCATCATTATTGGTCAAAAAATGAATTTAAGTACTTTTGTGAAACTGAAATTAAAAGTTAAAGAGTATTAAATGACCAAATGAATGTTAAGTATTATAATAGAAACTAGTGAAAATTTTATGTGTCGTCAATGTAAATAACCCTTAGAAAAGTTAAGTGAGATTTATCTCGTACAACGTCTATATCTATCGTACAAATTCTATAGCTATCGAGGATGACATAGAGGAAATTTTTTTAGAAAGGGAAAAGGTGCAAATAAGCACCTAATATTCGGGCCAATGTATAAGTTGGCACTCATAATTTTTTTGGACTAAAACCAAACTTAATGTCACAAAAGTTAATCAAACCCCCTTAACATTGCACTATTTATTTACTATTATGTTGAAAGCCACATGGAATAGTGAGGCCATTTGGGAAAGAGTGGGTGGTATTTTTACCACATTTCCATAAAAAGTTTCTTTCTTCTCCACAATAACTCCATGTCTTTACTTACATCTACCTGGTTTTGAAGTTATTATTTTTGTAATAGATACAAACCCTAAATGTGAGAGAAATTACAAAGGCAACCAGGTTGGGCAAATAGAGATTCATGGTGACTTGGTACTGAAAAGTGCATGTGAAAGTGGAAGACAGTGGTTGCAACATCACCATTGCTGCAAAAGGTTAGTACAGGTGGGTCTAGTTGGGTTAATTTTTTATAGGTCTATTTATTTGTTTGTGACAGAAGAAGACATGCATTGTGATTTTATATTGATTAAAGAAATAATTAGTATCAAAAAATGAATATAAAATTGACAGATTTAGGGTTTAATTATATAACAAAAGCAATACCATTGTATGCATGTCATCGATTGGCTTTTCTATTTAGATGTGGAGACATTTTATTTTTTTGGTGCATGTAATTAATGCAGTTGTAGTGTATATTATTTGTTATTGCATGATGGATAAAATAATAAATATAAATTTTAACTATGGGGTCAGTGGTGATGAATTTGTGCATGATGATGCAACTCTTAGCAGTAGGTTCCAAATTCTATGTGAAAGGGATATTATAAATGATAGGTGACAACAGAAAGCATCGGCTAGTAATATGAGGAAGATTTCATTTAAAAAGGATGGCTTAACTGTGTCATTTGCAACTGATTTACCATTTCAACCCCCTGGACTACAATGGAATAGAAAGGCAGCTATCATATCAATACAACTGATTCATGAGAAAGAGCAAAGGAAAAGGAAGCAGATATAGGATTCAAATTCTAGAGACACAACTGACCTTTAAATATGCAACTATGGATATTACAATATTTTGTTATTACTTTTTGTATATGTATGACTATTACTAAAATAGTGCAAGTTCTTGTAGGAACTAGGACTCATGGGGTATGAATCAAGTTCCATATGAACTTGTATAGCTTGATTAGCTTTTTGGTAATATTTTTAAAAAATAGTATGGTTTTAGTGTAGCTTTTTGGTATAACTTGATAGCTTTTTAGTATTGTAACATCCGTGTCATAGAACCGGATTACTGTTTATTAATGACAATTAAGAAGGTTATTGCTCCAGTTAATTTAATTTGGTGATTTGAGTTAATTATAAATTGTTTGAATAAATGATTTGGAGTCAATTAGTATTATGTGGAGATGTATTATATTGTTATTTAAGTTGATATTATTTTGAGGAATGAAGTTTAGTGTATTGGATTGTTAGTTAGGGATGAAATTGAAAAGAAAAGACGGACTAAAGTGAAATAATTAGAAGTGAATGAATTGAAGAGGAAAGAAAGAAGAGAAGAAGGATTAAAGGAGTAAGATTGAGAGTAGTTGGATGTGTACAGTGCAAGGTATGGTGAAGGAAGAAGAAAAGGAGAAGGAAGAAAGAGGCATCGGCAGAAGCAAGAAAGAAAAGGAAGAAGAGAAGAAAAGAAGGAGGAGAGAGAGAGAGAGAGCCTAGAAGCAAAATCAAGCAAGAAATTGACGGTGAACGGCAGGAGAAATCGGTGAGTGGTTTTGTGTTCTTAATGATTTTGGTTTAACTTGATTTTTGAGTTCGATTTTGCATAAAATGCTATGGTTTTGGATGTGTTGTAAGATCTAGAGTGATCTAAGTTGCTTGAGGCATGATTTGAGAGTGTTATGGAGTTACAAGTCGTTATTTAAATGATCTGTGACAAAATTTTGAAATTATAGCCATTTTCTGTAAATTTTCAGTTTATTTTTGCAGTTCTGGGTTACAGAGGCGTGCGCCTATGTGTACAGGCGTGCGTCTGATCTCCTCAGAGGCGTACACCTCTGGGCGCCTCTCCCACACACGTGCACCCCTCTCCTATTGACCGGCGCCTCTTCCTTTGCTTGTATAGAGGCGTGCGCCTCTATACAAAGGCGTGCACCTATGCAGAAGAGATGTACACCTCTGCAGCTATGACGTGCACCCCTGCAGCTGAAACGTGCGCCCCAGCACCCTGATATGCGCCTCTGTGGCTCAGATAGGCCCTCCGGTGACTCGTTTCGTGACCCGATTGGCTGGAACCTTCAAACTTTCGACCGGGAACTTGCATTAAACATTTGAATAATGTACCGGAGCATAAAAATGATTGAAACACATATTCAATTGATAAAATGGCATAAGATTTATAAGTCTTAGACTAAGAGACTAAATGATTGTGACAATTGAAATTGGATGGTCGAGATGCGCAATGCTGATTAAAGAAGACCTAACTTTCGGCATTGGATGAATCACGAGGCCCGTAACATATCAAATCGAAGCTAATTCAGAAAGTTATATAGTCTTCGTCAGGGGAACCTGACGAACCCCGTTTTGATGCCCAAATTCAATCATTTAGGCCTCCGTTTGAGGCTTCAAAGTTTTAGTAGAAATTATAGTTTAAAGTGTGCAGGGTATAACTGGGTAGTTGTGTATAGT
>CATIWO010196423.1:0-11070 GCA_949673435.1 Macaranga tanarius
ATTAGACTGAATGTAAATGTATGACCATGCTTGAAATCAATTGATAAGGAGTTATCAATTTTAGTCTAATTGAGATCGATAAATAATTGAATTATTAAGGATGACATAAACTATGCCTTATGTTCAATCTAAGATATCATGTACAAAAGGACTGTAATATTGTTGTTAAATAGGTTATGTCGGATTACTGACCTTCACATAACTTAGGTAGTCATAATGTCTTGCTAGAGGCTACTTATGACTTATGGGCTACCAATGGGATTGGAGGCCCATTGCCAATGTTATGTGAACCTATAGGGTCACATACATAGAATAGACCCAAAATGGATATTGGGCTTATCAGCCCAATAAGATAGTTTTCTCTCTCATATATATTTATTGATAATTTATTTATGATAATTGTTATCATAATTAAATTTAAAAATATATATATATATATATATATATATATATAATAAAGATAATGATAAAACCAAAAAGAGTTTTGGTACTTGTGAAAGACTAAATCGTAGGAGATATATATGGATATATCATGTAGGAGTTTAGTTGTAGAGAGTTCTCTGCACATTCATTATTCATAAAACACATATTCTTTTGGAAAGAAACTTAGAGAGAAAATTGAGAGAAAGGTGCTAGCACACCTTCATCATTTTGGGGTGTTCTATTCATGTGGATACCGATAGAGGACATTGCTTTTTGGCTGCTTTTGTATTTCGATAGAAGACAATAAAAGGCTGGAGGTAGGGTGTCACCGGAGTGAATCTCCTCTCTTCATTCCTACAATTTTGCCATTGAACTTGTTTTGGTAAGATTCTAGACTCAATTAAATTGATTTAACCTGAACTACTTGGATCTTGGTGGGGTTTTTAGGGTCAAAAACTTTATTTTCCGCTGCGTGTTTGTGACCCGTAACCTAACAATAACATGCCTTGCTTTACCATGTTTTTCATTGTATTTATGCCATAACTCTTTATATCTTAATGTTCTCTCATGACATGCTAAATATATATATTATATCATGCTTTACATTTTTGCTATTGTATATCTTGTTTTTGTCACATTATGCCATTCTTTGTCATGCTATATATCATGTTATGTTATATATATATATATATATCTTTCTCTTGCTATGTTATAATGCCATGTTTATACGTCTTGCTTATAATCTTATCCCATGTTCATGCATTTTATATATTGTTATTATGTACTTTTGTGGATATATTATGTTTGCATTTACATGTATTGGTTGATTCTGAATTATATACATTTTGAATAAGCATCACGTAACATAGTAGGACCGGTAATGCTCAACATTCAGGCAGTCTAGAGATGCCTCAGATTATATGAGTATGCTTCTGCTGACATCATATCCATACTTAAATATCTTATCCATAGGCAGATTTAGTTCAAAGCGAGGCATGGAGTTTGTTTAGTCCTTAACTGGATAATTTCTCGAGTGATACCGAGTGGCAACTCTTATTTTCTCTTGGTTGGCTTTTAAAGTGGTAAGCGCTTTCTAAACCATCTCTGGACTCTTTCATTACTCCCCTCCTATTGCTCTATTTTCCCATAATAAGGAAAAAGGGATAGTGACCAAAATTGGCGCCGAGTCGACATGGCAAGAACATATCTTAACATGTGGGAGGTTCATGTTTCAAATCTTGATTGAAACAAAAAAAAAATTGTTTATTTTAGGCATCATCGTCAACCTTTAAAAAAATTCAATTTTAAGTTGTCAATTTTTGAGAGATTGTAACTTTCAATTTTCTTATTAATTTACCATGTTATAGAATTTAACATGTTAAACAACTTGCATACTTTCATTTAAACTTAAAATCATAAACTTAAATTTTTTGTAATTTAAGATATTCACATTTAAAGTATGTCAATTAACCACATTCTGGAAAAAAAATTATAATACTATGTTCAACTAGTCAATTCATAGAAATCATAACTTTCAAAATATTCACAAAAAATTTGTAATTTATAGATCCCTGGAAATCTTGAATTTTCTATTGTAATATAAACTTAATCTCATGTCTTATGATATTACATATATTAAGTTATAGATTTTAATGTAGTCAACATGCTACTGTTTAAAAAAAAATCAAAATGACAGTATTGAATAATAAATTTTACAAATTCATAGTTTATTCATTTTTTAACCAAAATGTATGATCTATATATTGAATTAAAGCATGCAATATCTACTTTTATTGTGTCATAATAAAGATGATAAGTAACATATTTTACACAATAGAAAAATCATGCAAATTATGCCAATGAATAAGTATAAATATGCGTAAACATAATATAATTAGCTCTCTATAAATTTTTCATACTTTAATTCATATTTTCAAACTAGAGCACAAGTTAATTTGCTCTGATATCAATGAAGAAAAAATGACAATAAAAAATTAAAGAAACTTACGAATTTCTCTTGCCAAATAATTCCAAAACTGAAAGAAAACTTGTATTACTAGTCAAGAAGAGAATCACAAAGATGAAATCTTCTTAGTTCATAATTTAAGTATCTTATTTATAGAGAAAATAAGAGATAGTTGGTTTTCTTACATAACTCTTTATTGTCTCTTTTTCTTTTTGTTTATATTTTCCATGCTACAAAAATACAGGAGCCAAATCTTTTTAACGTTAAATAACTCCTTCGGGAGTTACTGATTGGATTAGGTAATCCATTCTCATTCTAATTATAATTAAACTATTTTAATTTTAATGAAATGGATATGGGTTAACCCATCATGGGCGACCTGGTCCATATTCTAACAAAATATATTTTTTCATCAAACTAAAATGTCCTTTTATTATTTGGGTAATTTACTAACACCCTCTGAAGTTTGGCCAAACTCACTAGTCCATCCTTGTATTTTTAAAAGTCAACTAATAACTCGCTCAAGTTTGATTTTATTAAATATTTTTCCTTCCGCTAACTAAATACCCCCTTAGGTTTGATATTTTTATTGTAATCCTGAGGGGGTTCTGAATTAGCGGAAGGAAGAAATACTTAATAAAATCAAATTTGAGACAATATTTAGTTAACTTTTGAAAATATGGGGATGAACTAGTTAATTATAATAAACCTCAGGGGGTGTTAGTAAATTACTCTTATTATTTTTGTTTGTTAAAATGCTCTCAATATGCAATATTATTTTAAAAGGATATTTTTGAGCAAACAACATATAATTTCAAATTTCATATTTATGCCAAATAGATTATAACAAAATATGAAATTCACTTTAAATGAATTCTATAAAATATTCATTTAAACTAAGTATTCTATATTAATAGAACTTCATTTGCACATAAATTATATTTAAAATTAATTTTAAAATGAAATTAAATTTTTAGTGGAATTGAATAAAATACTATAATACTAAATTCGAAATTTTGTATTTGTCTGCTTCTTTTCCTTCTTTTTATTTTGTGGAGTGTTTTTCTTATTTGAGTGGATGTACATCTTCTAAACATTTGTTAGGAATGAGATGTATGCCTTTTAAGATTTCATTACTATGGATTCATTCTTTTTCCTTACTTGTCTCATGTCTACTTTCTTTTTAGTACTTACTCCTTTTTATCTCCTTGTTATTAAGATGACATCTTTTTAGTTTTAATGCTCATATGTTTTAGTAAACACATAAATTTGGTTAAGTGTATGTAATATAAAACTAGTTGGCTTATATTAAGACTCGATCTATGATATTTATATGCCATTTGAAATTTTTATACTTTTCAAATATAAAGTTCATTTACATCTCTAATGCTCTTCTTCAAGTGCAATTGGGTCTAGACTAGTTGTCACTTAGCAAACATACTTTGCCCTGTCTCTCTGAGGCCCAAGCTCATTATAGACCTGACTTCCTTTAGTAATAGCCAAACCCTTTAGGTCTTTAAATTTTGAGTCAAGATCATTCACCTGTTGAGTCTTTTTCCACTCTAATACCATGTAGAAACTCTGTGGGATTTGAGAGTGTTGAGTGTTATCCAACACCTGTTCTAGTGAACACATAAATGAGATTAAACCCATATAATATAAAACTAGTTGATTTATGCTAAGAATTAATTTACACCATTCATATGCCACTCTAAGTCCTTATATTTTTCAGATGCGGAATTCATTCACATCTATAATATGATTGTAATGGTCAATTAATGGAGATCCACTAGTATTAAAAGAGCAAGAGCTAATATATTTATTCTCCCTCTTTAATTACATTAGCATAACATATATATAAGTATTACGTGGATAAGAGATTTTATCTATAATCAAAATGTTATATTAAAATGCTACAATTATGATATATATATATATATATATATATATATATATATATAGTAAGTGTTTTAAACTTGACCAATAAAAATATAATAACTATACATACAATCTCATTTATACTTATTTGGTAAATTGTAAAATACCAAAAAAATAGTTAATCCCGCTTTAATACATTTTTATAACCTAGGTTGGGTAGCATCTTTTAAATCACTTATTTTCTCTCTTTTTTTCTACATTAATAAGGTACAAATTAGATCTATTAATTAAGAGCATCAAATTTAATATTTTTTGATGATTTTATGATTTTATTATTTAAGATTTTTTAATGGTGATTTATAATTTTTATTTTATTATTGTCACTTGTGTACATTTTCTTTTCCAATTTTATTGTAAATTCCTAAGAGAATATTAATAATTCACCATATTGTTATTGATTAAATATTAATTTTACTATTTTGAATTTAATATATGAAAAATCATATCAAATAATCAGTATATTCATCTTTATCATGTATAAGGTAAGTGTCATTGACAATTATAAATTTTTATTTTTATTTTATATTGGTTGTATTGCATGGAGTGTGTGTAGGCTTATTAATATAAAAAATTCAAACATTTGTAATTTTTTATAATTTTATCCCGACCTTTTAAGTTTGATAAAATATTTTGATTTCATTAAGCACTGACAAATTTTAATATAAATAGATATTTAGTTAAAACTAGATAGAAGATGCTGACATAGACTCTGTAAAATGTCAAATTTACCATTCTTTTTATAAAAGTTAAAAATTATGTTGGCATAAAAAATTCAAATATTTTATGGTTGTTTGTGCCTAAAAAATTGTTTTTGGCTTATTGTCGAATTACAAAACCCAGCCCATGAAAAGAAGAAATTTTTAGAATTTTTTTATGATTTTATGTTATATATTATAAGAATTGAGGAAGAAAAAAAAATTTTGGAAGATTGTTGAATTAAGGTAATGAAACTTTTGGAACAAATTGCGGAAGAGATGACTATAGTTTTTTGGAACACTCTGTGAAATTTGAAGAGTAAAGGAACAATTACTCTCCAAGCAAAGAAACTGAAGATTAATTAGCTAATATTAATTAAAGAAAAATTGATGAAAAATCTATTTATAAAAATAAGAGAAAGAGCCAACATATAACACAATTCAACATCTCTACAAATAGACATCAACATATCACAAATCAATTATCAATAATTTCAATACTTTGTTCTTTTTCAATTTACCTTCTTGAGTCTTTGTTCTTCCTATTTTCAAATTCACAAACACTTATTTTATAAGAATGATTTGCCTTATGTTTTACAATTTCATAAGCTCTATACAAATTTCTCTTTAAAGCTACTGTTCACTATACTGTTCATCATTAATTTTCATTATAAATTTTCTCTTAGCTAATTTAAAGCCTATTAAATCCACTAATTGTCAAATCCATGTCCTCGAAACTTGGGTGATAGAATTTAAAATTTATTTAATTAAATATAATTAAGTATTATTTTGGGTAAAATTGAAAATAAAAGGTATAATTATAATAAATCAAATTAGAGAAGGATATAATTGAAAGGAATTAAAAATATGATAAGAATTAAATTGAAAAAGGAAAAGTACTTAAAGAAGGATTTAAGTTTAAAAGAAAAGGAAAGTAAGGAGCAAATTGGAGAATTGAAAAAACAAAGAAGAATTTGCATTTAAGAACGCAAAAGAGGAGGAAGAAGAAGTAGAAGGTTTCTACTAACCACAAGACTTGGAGAAGGGATAGGGCAACAGTAGCTAGGGTTTTGTTGGCTAGGATTTGCTTTGATCAAGGTAAGATTTTAGTTTTATTTTATATTTTCATCAAGAATCAAAGCATTGCAAGTTGTGTTTTTGGATAGTTCATGAAAGTTTTGGGTTGATTATAGGTGATCAACAAGTTGGAGAAAAAGTTTAAAATTTCTTTTTTTGCTGGAATTTTTGTAGAGTGAAGTTTCTATCACCTTCTACTTACTTTGATTCAAATTCTCTTCCTGAAATACTGTTCTTTAGTTAATGATAATTCTTAATTTTAAATTATAAAGATGAAATGCTTAAAGTATGAAATGTACATCAAAATTATACTATAAATGGGTAAAAATGATTAAAACATGTGCTATAATGAGTTCTGATACATATTAGCTAAAATTATGTTAATTTTGGGTTGTATATTGTTAATTCGAATGCAGAATGCCTCTACAGGTTGATCAGACGTTGCCTGATTGATCTGGCGATACCCAGGGTACTTAGACGATGCCTGAGTACACTAAGAAGGTGCCTCAGTGCACTAAGGAGGCCCCTCAATACTGAGGAGGCACCTCTGTGGCCATTGCTTATAACTAAATGGACTTAAATGTAAAATTTCACAACCTAAACTCAATCAGAAGCATGTCAACACCCATATAAACACTTAAATCACTTAAATTAACCCAAAATGAGTTAAATAGAACCTGTTTCACTGAAGATATGTGTGATTGAGTTACAGATATATATAACTATGTGATTGAGCTTATTAAGTGACTTGGAGTTGGTGTAAAGTAAAGGATAGTTTAAAAGATTAACACTTAATATTGGTAACTGATGCAAATGATATTAAATCCAAGTCAACATAAATGTCATACGCTTGAAGATGATAAGTTCATTTATTTCTAAAGCATGACAACATCCAATAAACTTTCAAGTCTCCAACATAAAGACTAAATTTATTTTGGATAATAAATTAAACTAAGAAAATATTAAAATAAGTAATTGAGTTATAAACCAAAGTAAATGGCATGTTCCAAATATAAATGGAACCAAAATTTTATAAGATTGAGAATGTGTATTATAATGTTATGTAAAAGAATACGTATATATATACATATATATATATATATATATATATATATATATATATATACATACATGGGTATAGTCGAGATTAAGTTGGCCAACCTAATGATAACTATCTTTGGGACAACGCATGGATTCAAAGATGCCTTTGGGTCAAATCTGTATGGTTGATAAGTATGTATAAGAATTTATTGAGTAATGATGTTATGAGATACAGTCATGGTTTGAGTTTTGATACTGAGATTTATGATATGTGGATCTATAGTATTGTATAACAGTGATATTATGATATGGCCATAATGTATATTATATAGCAAATAATTATGAACGTAAAATAAACCTTATATGCACAATAAAGTATAATATACATCACTAAGAACATAACAATCAAACTATGGAAAATGAGAATTTAGAAAGAGAAATTTTACTAACGTACAATAAATAATTATATTATAAGAACTTCAATCTTGAATGTAAAAATATTATATTGATGATAATATAATTATAATGTAATGAAAATTAATGTGTTTCATCTTGAGACTTGTTAATAATTTTAGCAGTCAATTTTATTTTTCATTAACTAGTATTTATTATATTTATTTGATCATTTCTTGAATGCTCCTTGATGATTGAGCTATTATTGCTATTCTTTTCCACTCACTAGGTAATTTCCTTAAGAAATTACTCACACTCTTTTATTTTTTAAAATTTTTTAGTATAGGTATATAGTATATGTTTAGATAGTATATGTGAGATGGCAGTGCAGTGGACCACGATGACCTATGAGGTGACCGAGGTAGAGACCCTGGTGAAGTATATTATATGTCATGATGTAGATGCAAATTTGACCTTTTGAGTTTCTATTGAGCCTATAGGAGCTTCTATCCATGTATCTATCATTAGGGAGGAGTATATGGACAATATATGCACCATTGTCTAGGTTTTCTATGAGACCACCAGTGATATGCTAGTCACTTTGTCCTGAGTGTGAGCTGGGAAGCATGCTGTACTTTTTGCCTTTTTTCTATGATGCCAGGCTACACCTTTAGTGCTATATTATAATTTTTAATTTGGAGTTGGGTGTTTATTTGTCGAGGCCTTGGCTAGGGTGGTGTAGGTCTCTAGATGCATCTTTATGGTTAGTTAGGGATCCGACTTAGAGAGAGAGTTATCACAGCCTATAAAGTTGTTTACTTTTTAAAAATCAATTGTATGATAACCAGCACTCTCATTGTTTGTGTTTAGTAGATGTTGTATAATGACAGGACACCAATGTATTTATGTTTATGTATATATATGTTATGCTATATTGTTAGTATGCTACTTGCTATTAAATTATGATCTTGGAGATATAGTGTTTATGGTTTATTAATATTAGAGTTAGTGCTATCATTTTATAAAAATGACATTTTATAATATATGTTGTTAAAAGATTCTTTCTTATAGTCTTAGGTGATGCCTCTTTCTATTGTATTTGCCGTCAGCTGAGTAATTCTAGTGGGGGTTATGATGGGGAGGAGTGTTACATTTTTATATATAAGAGCTTAAGGTTATTAGGTTTTATAAACACTAAGAAATATTGAAATTGGTGGATACTAGTAATGATTTGAGTTTTGATGGCAAGACTTATTAAAGTGTATTTATTTAAATTTGAGGAAGATGGTAAAAACCTAAGATGGTTATAGAAGAGGTTGACGTCGTGGTCATGGTAGAGCTAGAGGTAGAGGACATAGTGTCCAAGATGATAAAGTGGAGTTAGTAAAGTTAGCTAATCTCTCAACTAGAAGTCGAGCATTGCCACGAGAATCATCTCCATCATCAGCATCAGTTGGCAACGAGAGGGATGAAATGCATAAGGCTTGAACAGGTATTCAATAAGATAGTTCTATATCGGCTGCTTCTATCTTAATTTTTAAGAATGTACCAAGGAGGGCACGTAATAACTATCAACCGCTATAGCCAATGATGCCAATGAACATGCCCAATTAGCAAGCACTGCTAGTGGTATATATTGATGCCACTGATTTAGCAAGTATAATGGCAACGGTAATGTCGAAGAGAGAAAGGTATCAGAAATCGGGGGATGTTATTAAGCATGCTAAGAAGTGTGGAGCATATGACTTTCATAGTACTTTAAATCCTAATCAAGCTAACACGTGGGTCAAGACCATAAAAAAGGCCTTTACTACATTATAATTGAGTGATGAAGAAAAGGTAAATAATGTATATGGCCTTATGCTCCATAAAGCTGGTAATTGGTTAAGCTGAGTAAAGAATTTGTATAGAGAGGTTTTGATATGGCAAGTATTCAAAGAGGAGTTTCATAAGGAGTATTTAACTGATACATTTCAAAAGTAAAAGAAGACATCTTTTGTTAACTTAGTACAAGGTTCGATGACTATTAAGGAGTATACTGATAAGTTTAAGGATTTATACAAGTATGTAAAAGATATGTATTCTACGGAAGAAATAAAAAGTGAGAAGTTTAGGGATGGATTACATGTCTCCTTATGTAGAAAGCTCAACCTATATGCTGGCACAACCTTTAGAGGATGGGTTGAGAAGGCGATAGAGTAAGAAAGGTTGGACAAGGAATTGGAAACTACAAATCGTGCAAAATCTCATTTCTGTAAAGGAACATCGAAGCATTTTGGAAGGGTAGTAGTTGCAAGAAGTCAAGATTTTCTCCTTATTCTATGAGTAATATGAGAACTAGAGGCAATAATAAGCTATAAGGTAGCCAAATGTTTGTGAGACAACCCATAGCACCACCTAGGCTTGTTAATATTGGGAATGCCCCAATGGGAGGAGCTAATATGCCTTGGTGTAATATTTGTAGTAGAAATCATATAGGTAGCTATGGAAGAAGTGAAGTTCATTATTTCAAGTGTAATAAGATTGGACATTATACTCGTGAGTGTACAAAGGATATGCTAGGGGAACAATTTATGCAAGGCTCAAATGCTCCCAGAAATGGAAGAGCTAGTAGACATCCAAACTGTTAGTGTAGATGTGCCCTATGGCCATTCATGTATATAGACATAGTATATTTATCCCTATGGCAATGAAATATTCATTTGGATTAAAGTGTTTGTTTATTTGAATATTTACCCTTAGTACAATGTTAAATAAGTTTATTATCAAGAGTTGATAATATGAGTGACAAACTTATTTAGTACATTTATTAGCCTTTAAATGTTCTAAGAGATCATCTAATGCATGGGTATTGGATACCGGTGCAAGTTCTCACATTTGTGCATCCCTGGAGGATCTATCAAATAAGAGAAGGTTGAGGCCAAATGAAGTTACCTTAAAACTTGGCAATGGAGCAAGTGTTGCAGCCAAAGCCATAGGATCCACTTTAATTGATTTGTATAATCATGTTTTGTTATTGGAGGGTGTATTATATGTACCCAATGCCTATAAAAACATTATCTGTATTTCTAGTTTGACTAGTAGGGGTTATGAATTCCTTTTTAGTAGAGATGAATTTAAGATTTATTTTAGAAATAAATTGATAGGCATGGGTTATTTAATACATGGACTATATTATATTGATAATATGTCCAATAACAATGAGCCTCAATCTAATGTGAAAACAATGCTAATTGAAAACACCTTTAACTCCAAACATTTGTGGCACTAGAGATTATGTCATGTTGCGGAAGATAGGATCACAAAGTTAGAAAGGATGGGAATCTTGAGCAATCTTGAATCCGCATCCAATCCAACTTGTGAAGCTTGTCTTCAAGGCAAGATGATTAGATCACCATTTGTTGGACAAATGGCAAGAGCCAAAGATATGTTAGAAATCATACATAGTGATGTATGTGGGCCATTTAGGGAAATGGCTAGAGGTGGCTTCTTCTACTTCATTACCTTTATAGATGATCTATCAAGGTATGGGCACTT
>CATIWO010196438.1:0-12229 GCA_949673435.1 Macaranga tanarius
ATACGAATTATGACAAATAATATAGTGGTAAGTGAGTATTGTTCCCATGAGAAAAGGGTCCTAAGTACTAGCTATAATTTAATTTCCTTAGCTAATAAAATAAAATAAATTTCAAAAATTAAATCAAATAATTTGAAAAAAAAACTATCTAATCAATTAACCTAAATTAAATCAATAGAGAAAAACTAGAGCTTGAATTTGTTTCACTAGTCAACACTTGATTTACGAGATTAATTTATAACCAATTCACTAATTACAGTAAAGGATAAATTTCTCTAAATTACCTAAAGTCTCTTTCGAGATTAATTAAATATACCAAAATTAATTATAGCCTATTTTCATGGTCAATAAATTAATCAAGGTTTATTAAGCTTCCTAGTAATTTTTTTTATTCCTTGAGAATTCGTCTACTTTCATGATCGAATTACTAAGTCTTATGAGTTATGAACTAGCAATTTACACAATCTTCATTGTCAATGAATTACCCATAAATATGCATTAAATCAGACCTAAAATTAAACACAAGGAAAATTAATTCAACTCACAAAATTAACAACAATAATTAATGAATTGATTAAAATAAAATCCCAATAAGTGCTAATTTAGCTACACAATTCTAAACCCTAAACAATTTAGTTACTCATGGTAAAGTATTCTAATACTGCAAAGAAATTAAACATGATACAAAATCGATTGATGAAGATAGAATAAAAACTATGTTAAAAGAAATCTTCATTTTCAATCCTCTTTAAGCTTTTTCAATTCCACGCTTGAATTCTGATAGCTGTCTCTCTAATGATCGTCTCCTCTAGAGCCAAAACTCTCTTTTCTTAATAAAGAAAATAAGCAAAATCCTCCAAGGACCAAAAATGTAATTTTCGACCTTCAAATTCTTACCTTATGAGAATTTTAGCTCCAAAATAAAGCTCCTTAAATCATGGATTGGATCCTGGACACTCTAGGATTGAGAAATTTCCCAAAAAAGCACCAAAAAGATATAAAATAATTAGGAATCTAAAAAGGAAAGTAAAGATAGCCTAAATACTAATAAAACACTAATAATAGATTAAAAAGTAAACAAATTCTAATTAGACACTAATAAAATAAAAAAGAAAAACTAATGTAAAATTGACACAAATAAATTCTCCCACACTTAGACCTTGCATGTCCTCAAGTAAGAAACTAAATGAAATATAATGAATAGTAATACAGATTACTCAACCACAACCAAGGACTAAATTTCAAAGTCATGCAATCTCAACAACTCTAAACCCAAAAATACTTATTAATGAGGATGGATAGATAAAATGTCTCATATGCAAACAATTTAATAAAAACAACCCAAGCATTAGCTCATTCAGAGATTCAATAGGCATTTTTAAACAACAAAAGAAAATATTATCATGGTAGAAATCATGAAGTTGCAAATTTCTATTTTATTTTTTCTCTTTTGTAAGTGTATTTTACGATCCATCTTACTTAATTCGGTGAGTGCATTTTACGCTCCATCTCACCATTATTTTTTCTATTTTTTTTTCATATATAAGTGAGTGTGTTTTACGCTCCGTCTCATTTATGTAAATTTTTTTTTCAAATTTTACACCCCAAATCAATACCATAGTGAAAGTGAAATTGTGCCTATATCATTATCTCAAAGCTATTACTCAAATCATGAAAACTAAATTATTCACACATAAAAGTTATGTTTAACTATCCTTAATAATAAACACTTTCAAATTATAGTACTATCAAAATCACATACTTTTCCATTTATTGCCCTCTATCAAAAATTGTGCAATCCACACAAACACACAAATGCAAATGCACAAACATACCACGTAAAAACACAAACAAACTACCCCTCCCCCATACTTAAATGTCACATTGTCCTTAATGGGAGAGGACAAACAAAGGCACAAAGAAAAGTAAACAAACACAAGCAATGGAATAAAATAAAAAATAAAGACATAAAAGAAAAAGAAAAGAACCAATACTCCCCTAGTGCGGAGATGAAGGTGGGGATGACACATAAACACCGGAGTTCTCAATGTGTTTCATCAACTTATAGTTATAGGAAGCTTATTCTTTCTCAATATTGTGCAAACGAGCATCCATAACATCAAGCTTGCCCTCTATGAGTCGATTGTTGGCATCAATGGCATCTAAGTGCTGTAAAATTTACTGCCACCTCACCACCTCGGTACCTTGGCCACTTGATTGAGTAATAGCTGCATCTCTACCCTCCTCATCGTCATTATCTTCATCATCTTTCTCATTATTATCAGCATCAATTGTAATATTAGTTTTATCCCCTCACCGAAGATTAAAGCATTTACGTATAGAGGGATCCCGCAACTGTAGTCGATTCGTAATGATCTCTGCTCATATTAAGTGATCCAAAGAGAGCACTCCATTATATAGTAGAGTAAAGTCAATATGAGGGGGATCAAAGATGCCAAAATGGACCAAACCTATAACTATATGTCCCATAGAAAAAGTGCTCTTAGGATGCTTAACCATCAACCTTTGGAAAATGAAAGTGGTTGCAGGGACCTTTTTATTAGCATGTAAACACTATAACAAAAACAATTATTGTCTTGAGACCTTATTGCCTTCCAATTTACCAAATATTGCATGGCATATGAACTTATGAAAAATTAGATAGCAATGATCTAAAATTAAACCATTAGGCATTTTAGTGCAACCAAAGAATTGCTCCTCTCCAGATAAGAAATTCCACATCTCATGAAAATGAAATTATGGAGGAGGAAATTGCAAACCACCATTGGGAAAACCAAAAGTTGGAGACATGACACTGTAATCAATTGCAAATTCTTGTCCTAAAAATCTACAAGTCAATTTTATGGTTGCTTTATCACATACTTGTAAAGTGGTGTAAAATTCTAGAATAACTCTCTAAAGGCATTAAATTTTGCATTAGTGAGCTTAGTCCATCCCAATTTATTCAACATACCTTTTATTCCCTTCCTAATTTGTAATTTATTAAGAGTTAAAAAATTAAGAAATCTATAAGGTACAACAGAATGATTGAGAAGAGAAACATACCTTATGCCTTCCTCATCAAATGTAGAGGGGAAAAGGGACATCGTATTGAGAAGCAATGTTGAGACATAGGGGTTGTGATCCTTTACCCTCTTGGATGACATTCTTGCCTCTTTTTGCATGGGTTTTGGTTCTTGGCATGGTAGAAGCACAAATTGAAGAAGGAAAGAGGATGGGTGATGTGAAATTGAAAGGAATTTAGAAAGAGGAGATTTAAGTAAAAAAAGAAGATTAAGAAGATAAGATTAAGAGAGGAGAATAAGAAAAATAGATGAGAGAATTTGAAATAGAAGAGGAGATTAATAACCTAATGTAAGAGAATGGAGGAAGAAGAGGTTAGGGATTTAAAGAGAATTATGAATGGGAAGAAAAGAATAGAAAATAAGAGAATTAGGAAGAAAAAGAATGGGAAAGAAAGGAAGTAAACAAGGAAAGAGTGCGAATATTCTTAATTTGAAAGAAAAAAAATTAAAATTATGTTCCTATTTTTCTTATTGGTTCGTTGCTATCACAACATTTAGGCGATGGCAGTAAAGGAGAATTGGTTCAGCAAGCATGCTCGGCTATGGTCCTCGCTATGATTATTCAACCCTGGGCGAGCACAGCAACAAGCAGACTACTTTTCCTTAGCACAGCTTTACTGTGATCGTAGTGCACCGGGAGAGCGCAACAGAGACGAATGGCAGTGGTTAGTGCTCATTGTGCTATGACTGCCTGAAAGACTTAACTCTTTCCAGAGGTGCAATGTTATGGCAATCATAATAGCAGGTTGACCGTAGCAGAGAAGAACCCTAAAAAATTAAACACAAGCCACAAAAATAACATCTGAGCTCGGGCCTATTGGCCTTCACTCTTCACCTCCACCACAGACCTCATCAAAAATCCATTTATTTTTAAAAAATGTTGACACAAATAAAAAGGAAAAAAAATGTAAGAACAAAACTAAATTAGACTAAAAATAAAAATAAAAATGAACTTGGGTTACCTCCGAGGAGTGCTAATTTTATGTCATTTGCTTGGCCATACTCCCTTTTAATCAAATGACTACGAGAAGTGATGAGGTACTCACTTGAACCTCTTCATTACTGAAATAATGCTTAAGTCTTTGCCCATTAACCTTAAAAAGCATCTGTGTTTTGGCTCCACACTTCAATTGCCCATAAGGATGGACATGTTTAATATGGAAGGGCCCTGACCATCTTGACTTAAGCTTCCTAAGAAAGTTTTTCAATCTTGAGTTAAAGAGAAGGACATGATCACCTTTCTTGAGTCTCTCTTAATAATGTGCTTATCATGCCACCTCTTTGTTCTTTCTTTGTAGATTTTGGCATTCTCATAAGCATCAAGGCAAAACTCTTCAAGTTCATTGAGTTGAAGCAACCTTGTCTCACCTACCTTGACCAAGTTGAAGTTTAAGAACTTAGTAGCCCAAAATTCCCTATGTTCGAACTCCACTGAAAGATGGCAAGATTTGCTATAGAGAAGACAAAATGATTTGGAGTCTTAAAAGCAGTTCTGTATACCCAAAGTGTGTCATCAAGTCAAAGTGACCAATCCTTCCTCGAGGCACTCACTGTATTCTCAAGTATACTCTTAATTGCCCTATTGGATATTTCTACTTGGCCACTTGTCTGAGGGTGGTAAGGAGTTGTAATCTTATGTGTGACTCCATATTTCTTCAATAGCTTCTCAAATTGCTAGTTATAAAAGTGTGAACCACTGTCACTAATGATAGCCCTTGGTGTTCTGAAGCATGAGAAGATGTTCTTTCAAAGGAACTTAGTCACCACCTTATCATCATTGGTTAGAGATGCTATTACCTCCACCCATTTTGAAATATAATTAAATCCTACCAAAATGTATTTGTTCTTATAGGAAGTTAGGAATGTCCCCACAAAGTCTAAACCCCAAACATCAAAGAGCATAATCTCCAAAATGTTGCTCAAAGGTATCTCATTGCACCTACCGATGTTTCTCATTCTTTGGCACCTATCACATTGCATCACAAACTTCCTTGCATCTTAAAAAAGAGTTGGCCAGTAAAACTCACATTGAATCACCTTTGCTATCATCTTAGTTGAGCTAAAATGACCCCACACTTAAGAGAGTGGCAATATGTGAGGACATCTTTGACTTCATCCTCAAGCAAACATCTATGCACCAATCCATCTTCGTACCTTTTGTAAAGAAGAGGTTCTTCCTAATAGTAGTGCTTAACATCCACAAAGAACTTCTTTTTTTTTTGTTAGTAAGAGAGATTAGGAGGTAAGACATTATATGCTAAATAATTAACAAAGTTCGCATACCATGGTGTGAAGCCTTTAACTTGTAGTAAGTGTTCTCCGTTAAAGTAGTCATCAGTTGGCAATTCATGTGAATCCTTAGAAAGCTCTAACCTTGAGAAGTGGTCAGTAACAACATTCTCAGAAACTTTTCTATCTCTGATCTCAAGATCAAACTCTTATAGGAGGAGAATCCACTTTATAAGTCGAGGTTTTGCATCCTTTTTGAAGGGGAGATACTTGAGAGTTGAATGATCACTGAAGACAATCAATTTGCTTTCTATCATGTAAGATCAAAATTTTTCTATTGCAAACACCACAACTAAGAGTCCTTTCTCTGTTGTAGCATAATTGACTTGAGCTTCATCTAGAGTGTGGCTTGCATAGTAGATGGCATATGCTTGTTTATCTCGCCTTTATCCCAATACAGCCCCTACAACAAAATCACTCATATCACACATAATCTTAAAAGGTAAACTCCAATTAGGAGATTATAAGATATGTGTGGAGATTAGCACCTCTTTAAACTTGCAAAAAGCATCAAGATAATTTGATTTAAAAAAAGGCACATTTTAGACAAAATGTTAGTAAGGGGTTTAGCAATCTTTGAGAAATCTTTAATAAAGTGATGATAAAACCCCGCATGTCCAAAGAAGCTATGAATGCCCTTCACAGAGTTAGGTGGTGGTAGCTTTTTAATTGCTTCAATCTTAGCTTTGTCTACCTCAATGCCCTTTCCGATCACCAAATGACTAAGCACCACCCCTTTAGTAAACATAAAATGACACCTTTTCCAATTCAAAACTAGATTAGATTCTTCACATCTCTATAAAACTTTAGAAAGATTATTCAAGCAATCATCAAAAGAGGAACCATAAATAGAAAAATCATCCATAGAGACTTCCATTATATTCTCTACAAAATCTAAAAATATTGCCATCATGCACCTTTAAAAGGTTGCGAGGGCATTACAAAGCCTAAATGGAATTCTCCTGTATATATATGTCTCGCAGGGATAAATGAAAGTAGTTTTCTCTTAGTCCTCTGTGTTAATAGGGATTTAAAAGAATATGGAATACGCATCCAAATAGCAAAAGAATGAATGCTTAGCTAATCTCTCTAATAATTGTTCAATGAAAGGTAAAGGAAAATGATCCTTTTTAGTAGCCTTCTTAAGCTTCCTATAATCTATGCACATTATCCACCCTGCGACAGTCCTAGTAGGTATTTGTTCATTATTCTCATTTTTCATGACTGTTATACCACCTTTTTTAGGGACTACGTGAATGGGGCTAACCTAATTACTATCCGAGATTGGATAGACAATCCATGCATCAAGCAATTTCATCACATCTTTTCTAACCACTTCTTTCATGTTAGGATTTAATCTCCTCTAATGCTCAATGGAAGGTTTATAACCATCCTCCATATGAATCCTATGCATACAAAAAGTGGGGCTAATCCCCTTCAAATCATCAATGGTATAACCAATGATATTTCTATGTTCTCTAACCCTCCTAAGAAACTTTTCCACTTGACCATCATTTAAATGAGCATTAGCTATTATTGGATAAGTAGAATTAGGTCCAAGGAAGGCGTACCTTAAGTCATAAGGAAGTTGCTTAAGTTTAACTTTTGGTGCATCTTCTTCCTTCAAAGAACACACATTATTTGAGTCATTAGTTAGATATTCATACCTTAATGATTTGAGCAAGGAAAGCTCAGGATTCGCATTTAAGAGAGGAGCATACACCACCACTTCATGGCTCTCCTTCTTTATATCCATGCATGAGCTAAGCATGCCTCGAGTGAGTTCTTTGGGAATTGTTGTTCGAAAACCCCTTTAATGCAACTTTGAATAGCATCAACTCAAAAGCAAGAATTCACCATTGTAGGTTGCTTTGCCATTTCAAACACATCAAATTCAATTGTCTCTTCTCTAACTTCAAGCTTTATTTTTCCTCTCTTGACATCAATAATGGCTCGTACTGTAGCTAAAAAAGGATGTCCTAGGATAATAAGAATATGTGAGTCCTCTTCCATCTTAAGTATCATAAAATTTTTAGGCACATAGAATTGCCTAACCTTTACTAGCACATCCTCCAATATCCCTATAAGATATATGATGGATCTATCTGCTAACTATACTGAGATGGTGGTAGGCTTAGGATCTCCTATATTTAATTTTCTGCACAAAATAAAGAGGCATTAAACTCACACTAGCTCCAAGTTTATATAAAGCCTTACCAATTGGCATTTTACCAATGACATAAGGTATAGCGATACCATTTGGATCTTTAAGCTTTGGAGGAAGCTTATTTTGGATGGCAGCGCTGCATTCCTTATTCATTTTAATTGTCTCAAACTCCTCTTATTTCCATTTATTGGTGATGATCTCCTTGAGGAATTTTGCATACTCGGGCATTTAAGTGATGGCCCCAATGAGGGAATAGAGATGACAAGTCGCTTGAACACATCCAAAACCCTTTTGTACTGTTTGTCCAACCCCGTATTCTTCAACCTTTGAGAGAAGGGTAAATATGGCGGGTCAATCTTCTTAGGCTCACTCTTTTGCTCTTCCTTATTTTCCTCATTATCCATTGTGTCCAAGTTGGCATCCTCTTGCTCCATAATTTTGTTTTGGGCTTGAAGCTCCACTTCAAGCAATTGCTCCCCATTCCTCAGTGTTTTTGCCTTCACATGCTCTTCTAATAACAATTAAATAAAAGAGTGATACAAGAAAAACCCCATTTTCAAATGATGTAAAAAAGCCTTGCTCTTCTAACTTCAAGCCAAGTATCTCCTCTACTAAACAAAATAAAATGAAAATTGTATTATGAAGAACAAAGAGAATAGAAAACTAAAACCAAAACTAAAAATAAAAAATAGCTAACCTTAAATGAAAAATAAATGGTTCTATTTAAAGGACCTAGTTTCCTAATATAAAAGGTCATTAAACCTCTCCCAAACTCTATCTAAATGTAGGCTTAAAAGATGAGCTTCTATCTATCCAAACTCCAGCTTAAAATCCGCTTTTGATTAGCTACCATATCATTATGCATGAGTAAGCAATAATTGGACATGCCTATGCATTAAAATAACTTTGAAATCTTGGAATCAGGCATGGGCAAGTGCATGGGCGTGTGACTGACACATGGGCATGTGCATGGGCATGTGCTCTGTGACTGTCTCTTCTTCAATTCAGGCATGGGCAAGCGCATGGGCAAGCCACTCAACACATAGGGGTGTGCATGGCCGTGTGCCCTGATGCGAGGATAACTTCCAACTTTAAGCTTCAATCTTATCTTTATCTTCAAGTACTATCTCAATCTCTTCTCAAAGTATCCCACAACCACAAACTAAACAAAAAATTACCTATTTAACACTAAATCACTTACATTAAAATAAAATAATAAAACTAACTAAATTAACTAAAAACTAACTAAAAAATGAATTTCTAAACTTAATATGTAATAAAATAGAGTGCTTAACACATCCATATTTCACACTCATCAAATTCCTCTACACTTGAGCCTTTGCTTATCCTTACGCAAAAATAAGAGAATAACCTATTTATACAAAGAACCAACATCATGAGTAGTTTTTAACTTGAGGAACTATCCTAATCTCCCCTTAATACAAAGTTTAAAAACTGAAAATCAAAGCAATAACTCATAATCAAGAACATAACAATTACCAAGTAAAAAGCAAACTCACTCATTGAATTCATGAAAAAGCATGATTAACAGCTAAGAAAAATGAAAGTAGGTATGAAACACTAACACTCAAGTAGTTCTTTTATTAATAACACTTAAAGGGCACACAATTTATTCCTTAGAATTTCCTTATTGTAGTATCCCCCACCTTTCCATATTACTCAATGTGGATACCTCAATAAAGTCCTTTGGATACTCATACCCTTTATAGGGCATTGGAGTATATACACGAGTGCGTTCTACACTCCATCTCGCTTAAGGAACTTATTTATTTTCTTATCAAGTGCCTTTACACATATGAACTACATGAAATATTTAAATTTCTACAAACATCTTTCTTAACTATCAAGCACACTATTTCAATCACTCAATGAAGGAGTAAGCATTAAGTTCATTAAAATTTAAAAATTCATAATCACAAGTTATTCCTCTAACTTAACAATCCAAACCAAGCATTAAAAGGAGATTAACACACTTACTTAAGAAAAACACACCTAATGATACTAACTCCTAGCACAAATAGGCTCAAAAACTCAAGTGAAAGGTCTTTTATTCATGCAACAACACACAAAAATGAAAAACACAAAAATGAAAAACACAAAATAAAAATAAAAATAAAAAAATAAAAGGGAAAAAAACTCCCCTAGTCATATGCATTCGAAGGTGAAGTCTCTGGAATTATGATCTCAATAGATGGTTTTATCGATGCCTTAGTTCCTTTGCTTTGAGAGATTAACTATTTCAGCTCCTCTATTGCAGCCATCAAATTGTCCATCCTTGCATCTCTTAATGTCTCATAAACTTCAAAGTTGGTGATCACATCCATCATCATGTTACCAAGTCTTTGATCAGTTAGATTTGACACATCCTCTATCTTCTTTTCGACTATTTCAATACTTTCCTCAAATCTCTTCCTTTTTGCTACCCTATTCATTTTCTTTGTTTTGGTCTTACCATCCTTCTTATTCACCCTTACATTCTCATAAGCTACTTGAGGTTTGGCATCTTCTTCCTCTTCTTCACTGACGTCATCAAAATTTTCTACCACCTTAGGTAGAGGAATATCTCTATATCTCAAGGTGGTTTGACGTAGCTAGTAGCATCTTCTATTGTTTGTCTCCTCTAGCCTTCCGAAATCTATGATAATCTCAGCTCTGACCAGAAAATTCTTATCAAAGATCTCACGTTCCAATGTTGCAAAAAGGGCGAGTTTCCTTAGTATAAAGTGTATGGCCAGGCCCGTAATAATGTGGCCCATAGACATTAATATTTTTCATCCCTACACAACACGCCATATAGAACGAAATACAAGATATGCACTATTCACCCTATGGTTAATAGCCATGCACCACATCAAGAATAGTTCATCAGGCATAATCTTTATACTATCATTCCTACCAAAGATGGTATGTGCTATGAATATGTGCATCAGTAAATATGAGTGACTATCAATTAGACCACTAACCATAGTATCTCCATGACTTATTCTATCCCCTTTAGTAATTTCAGCTCAAAACTAAATCATGTTAAATTCGGGGGGAGGTTGACAAATACCCCCTTCAGAAAAAATAAAAATTTCAGTCATGAGATCATAATCAAACTTATATTCTTTTCCAAAGAATCTATATGCAAAAAGTCTCTGCTCTTCATCTTTGATTTGCAAAGTAGTGTAGAATTCAATGGTCAATTCAAGAAACACATTATACTTCATTATTTTCAACTTAAACGAGCCTAGTCTTTTGTACAAAATATTCACAAAATCATGCATTCCAATATTCTTCCAGAGTTGATCATCAAAGTATTTAGGCATGCATATGTTTCTTTTGCTAAGAGAACAAAATCTCTTACCTTCTTTATCCGAGAAAATAGGGAAGAAAGCATCATACTTATCTTTGAGATTCGTTGGTTTAGGTCTTATCTCTATTGGTGCCTTCCCTTTTTCATTGGACCTTTGGCTATTACTGGACATACTATTTGAACCCATTAGGCAGCAAGAAAATAATTGCAGAGAATAAAGATGCAGAGAATTTAATTAAGAGAAAAGTGTAAAGAATGTAGAAGTTCTGAGAATTAAAACAATCCTCTATCTATAAATAGAAGAATAAAATTAGAGGTTTACAAGGACTACACAACTCATCTCCTAATCCTCTATGAAAAGATAAATTTTATTAAAAGATAAAAACTCACTATCCTTATAGAAAAAGGACATATAAATTAAAATCCTAAAAACACTTATAATAATCCTAAAAAAACAAATGAAAAATAACAAAATTAAAATTGAAAAATTTTATTTTTTCTCCCCCACACATAAATTTTGCAATGTCCTCATTGCATGAAAAATAAAAAAATTTTGGGTATGTGCAAGAGCAGGCCACACGCCCATGTGCATGGGCGTGCCTGTTTTGTGCCTGGCGCAGTAAGCACATGCATGCCCATGTGCATGGGCATGCCTGCCTCGGCACAAAACAAGGTAGTTTGACATGCCCATGCTTATGGGTGTGCCAAACACCTCCAAATGAGTAAAAATTACAAAAATTAGGTGTGAAAGCATTGGAATTAAAACAAAAACACATTTAACATTAGGAATTCAACAACATTACATAATTACACTAATAACCAAATCATAAAACATACATTAAACTTAAATAAAATACAAGATAAAATAAATAACCTAACACATGACACTTAACTACTCTTCTTTAAGGCTTCAATGTTATGCTCTGGATCTTATGGAGGATAGGGTGGTGGAAAGAAGTTTTACGATTGGAAATAAGCCATCAAGTTATGATTTAGCATATTAATGTCTTGACGCATATTAGCTATGTTAGTGTTCATGCCATGTGCCAATGAAGTTAACTCACTAACATTTACATCAATCAATCACTCCCATTTACAACTCTAAATCATCCATTCTTCGCATTACATCATGGATGTCAGCACTTTCCTCCTCTTTTTCCATTTCTTGTGGTGGTGGAGCATGAACAAGATTGTAATGTTTGGGTCCCTCCCTTGTAACCATACCAATTGCTTCCATCATTGGAAGATCAATCAAAGAGGGTCCCTTGAGCTTTTGAAATGGTATATTGTCAACATCGAACCCAACATAACATGCGATGTTAGTGATCAATCCACCAACTTTTATTGCCCCCAACGAATTAGTAGCTACAT
>CATIWO010196482.1:0-10586 GCA_949673435.1 Macaranga tanarius
CAACCCATGACCCTTTCTGAGCTAGTTGCAGCTCTTCCCATGTCCACCAATCAAAATCGCATCATGTCTATCGTCTTATGCAAGTTCTTGTGCACTCAGGCTTCATTTCAGTGCAAAATATTGGCAACAAAGAAAATGGGCGCTTGCTCACCAAACCTTCTCTTCTTCTACTTAAAGATAGTCCCTTGAGTGCTAGACCATATTTACTTGCAGCTCTCGATCCAATACTGACAAAACCATGGGATAACTTGAGCTCATGGTTCCAAAGTGATGACACCAAATGCAGCCCATTTAGTATTGCACATGGAAATATTTTGGGATTTGCTAGCCATGAAGCTAGGCATAATTCTTTATTTAATGATGCCATGGCTTGTGATACCTCAGTTGTTAGGGAAGTGATCACGAGCAGGTGGAAAGAGTGTTCAAGGGGCTGAATTCGCTTGTTGATGTAGGAGGCAATACAGGAGCCATGGCAAAGGCCCTTGTTGAAACATTTCCAAACTTGAAGTGCACTGTTTTGGATCTTCCGCATGTATATGCTGGCTTGCAAGACAGCAAGAATGTGAGTTATCTTGGAGGTGATATGTTTGAGTCTATTCCTCCTGCAGATGCAGCCCTATTTAAGGCATATATGTACATGCATTTCTGTTCATGTTGCTCTTGAACTTTTTTTGTTTTTTGGAATTACAAGAAACTGGTCATTTGGTGACGCCAAAAACTTATTTTTAAGGACAAACAAACCGTCGCTAAAATTTGCCATCACTAATAGTTATGATGCCATTAGTGTTTCTAATTTTTTTTACATCCGATGCTCTCGGTATCCGGTAGCCATAAGAATTTTGACTAATCCGGAATTAATTCAGATAGGATCATAAGGGTAGCAAAAATTTTCTAACAATTATTTAACGTGACTGCGTTTACTGGGACTTGAACTCAAGACCTCAGGGGCTTTTTACCATTTTATGGTAAAACACAAACGATTTTACCATTTTGTGATAGTTTTGAAAAAAATTCCTATTTTATGGTAGTTTTTCAAAAAAAAAAAAAGAATTCTGCCAGTCAAACTAGCGGAAACACTAAGAGACAGAAATCTCCCATAGACTGATGGAATAAAAAAAAAGTTATATAATTTTTTTTTTTAACAGGCAAGCGGAATGCCTTTTAATTAAAAAAAAAATATTGTTGACATTATTGGCTCTGCAGAGCCAATCGCAGAGCCAATAATGGAAGGTGGCAACATACATGGCTTTGCCATGGACGTAGCCACACTTTATATATATATATATATATATATATATATATATATATATATATATATATATATATATATATATTTAATTTTTTTGCTTGCTTATTTTATATAATATATTTATTCTATTTTTATTTAATTATTAATTAATGGTGATTACATTAACTAGACATACATGAATTAAATTAATTATTTATTATATAATTAATTTAATAAAATTAGGTTATTGGACATTGTAAAAATTTATTTCATTTCCATAAAATTTACTATACCGACTCCGTTTCTGAAACGGATTGCGAAGAAGAGAAAATTCTACATAATTTTTTCTTTTTCATGATATATTTTATTTTTTAAAATACCACAACTTTTTAATTGTGTGTGAATAATACTATTCATTAAATTACCATTTCTGACGTCCGTTTTTGAAACGGTTTATGACATAAAATTTCACATAATTTTCTCTTTTATGACATAAAATTTCACATAATTTTCTCTTACTCATGATATATTTTATTTTCTAAAATACCACAACTTTTTGACAGTGTGTGAATAGTACTATTCATCAAATTATCATTTCTGACGTCCGTTTCCGAAACGGTTTATGGCATAAAATTTTACATAATTTTCTCTTACTTGTGGTATATTTTGTTTTCTAAAATACCACAACTTTTTTACAGTGCGTGAATAGTAACATACAAAAGTTACTATTTCAATATTTATCAAATTACTATTCCGACATTCATTTCCAAAACGGCTTGCAACAAAAAATTCTACGTAATTTTCTCTTCCTCGTGAGATATTTAGTTTTCTAAAATGCCACAATTTTTTTACACTACGTGAATAGTATAATATTAATCATAATAATATTTACATTTTACTCCCTAATAATAATAATAATAATAATAATAATAATAATAATAATAATAATAATAATAATGTAAATAATATTAATCATAATTGTATTCCAAAAAAATTTATTTTCTTGACAACATTTTACTCTAATAATAATAATAATAATAATTAATCATAATTTTATTCCAAAAAAATTTATTTTCTTAACAACAACAACAACAACATAATGTACAAAAAATTTAATCGTCAAATTGAAAAAAAAAATAACTTTAACAAAAAAAAGCACTTTAATTTTAGAAAAAGGCACTTTAACTATTCCGCCAGTTGAAGTGGTGAAATGGTTTAAAAAAAAACCACTTTAACCATTTTGCCACTTCAAGTGGCGGAATGGTTATTGTAACCCAAAAAAAAAATTCATGCCATTCCGCCAGTCTGAGTGGCGGAATGCTCATTGGCGGAATGAGCATTCCGCCACTCAGACTAGCGGAATGGCTCAATCTCCGCCAACTCATCAAAATCCACCACAATTTGAGAATTTTTTTTGCAAAACATCATATATTGGAAATTATTTTAAAAATCACCACAAAATGGTAAAATATTTGGCTTTTTAATTACCATAAAATGGTAAAAAGCCTTATTTTTAGTATCTTTATGGAAAAATGAAAATACTATTGTATCTGTAAAAGACTTACCCCCAACAAAATCCCCACGCTAAAGGAATAGGTGTTTTGATTTAAGGACTATAGAATCTTTAAAGGAATAATGCAAAAGAATAGGCCAATTGGGATGACTATTAGACAAGTCAAGAACAATTTTACATTGAACCCAAGTAAAGCTGCATTGATTGCAGAGATTAGGGTTAACAACGCCACAAAAATAGAAACCTCGAATGTCTGACTAACTTCTTAGGTTGAGAAGAAGAAGAAGGAGCAGCAGCCATGCTTGAAGGAGCAGCGGCACATCTGAATCTCTAAAAGTTCAAAAAAAAAATAAATTTTGCATGTTAAAAAAAGAATTGAAGGAGGAAATTAAACACTTTGAAGAAAAATGCCTAATTAATGTGAAATGGAGAAATGCCTTACTAACGCAGGGCGTAATATTTATGAAGAGTTTGTGTATCAGGATTTAGCCATATTTAGTTTTGAATTTTATTTTTATTTATATAGTTATTTAAGATAATTATTTAATTGGGGATAATTATGTATTTATCTAGAATTTTTAATTTATTTTATTTTTCTAAGGATTAATTATTTAGAGTTTTATTTTATTATTATTCTAGTTTTCCAGTTTAATTAGGATTTTATTTAGAGTATGAAATCTTATCTATAAATACGTAGCGTGGAGAGATTATTTTGTAGACTTTTATTTCTTTAATCAAATTTCAATTAAACTTTTACTTATTTTCTCTGGATTGAGAATTTGGTCTCTGTGTTTGAGGCTTGTGTTTTGATTATTTACACTACAAGCTGCATCATGTGGTATCAAAGCAGGTTTCTCCCAATCTACGGCTCATAAGGATTATAGTGATGGCAACCAATCCCAAGATGATGATCGGGGATTGCAGGCTGCTTAGAGAGTAATTAAAGAGCAGCAACAATCTACCTAAAACATAACCCAATAATTGAAAATGATTCAAACCCAATTATAAGCGTTATTGAAAGTTAATGAACAAGGGTGTAGGAATGATGATAGTGAACAAGGTAGAGGAGGTAACCCTGTCAGACACATTATTGATCCCATTTCCAATAATCAAAATCAAAGAAGACTAGTCACAGGGTTTGATGATACTTTAGACGATGAGGCTGACCTATAGGAGATTGCACATCCTTGTGGAATGTTTAATGGTGCACGACAATGGCAACCAAATTACAGAGGTGACGATGAATATAAACTAAAGGTAAATATCCCTAACTTCAGTGGTGATCTTAATATAGAGGGATTTTTAGATTGGCTGACTAAAGTAGATATGTTCTTTGATTATATTGAGTTGCTTGAGGATATGAAAGTGAAGTTTGTTACTTATAGATTGAAGGGAGGAGCATCGGTTGGGTGGGAGAGATCAAGAGAGACGAGGATAAGAGAAGTTTGTGGTCCGATACAAACTTGGCATAGGATGAGGTAATTATTGAAGGATAAATTTTTACCTCTAGACCATGAGTAGTAGCTTTTTTAAGCTTATCAAAAATGTTCATAGGGTAGTAAGAGTGTGAATGAGAATATGACTGAATTTATGAGATTGGCTGAGAGAAATCAATTATTTGAAAGTGAGAATCAACAGGCGGTAAGATATTTGAGGGTTGAAGTCATCCATTAGAGATAAGATTAGGGTACAAATGGTTTTCAATGTGCAAGAGGTGAGGCATTCAACTATGAAAGCTGAATTGCTCATCTAGAGCAAATCTGTAATGCCAACAATAGAAGATATGGCGGGATAGATGATAAAATGACCAATTATAAGGGAATGGTGACTCAATCTAGCAACATGGAGCCGACTAATATTGGTGTAGGAAATGGAAAGGGTGTAATGGTAAAGAAGGATAATGTTGTAGCCCCGACCAAGAACAACAACCCTTATGCCAAACCTTTTAGTGCCAAATGTTATAGGTGTGGTAAGGTTGGGCATTGCTTTAATGAGTGTCCAACGAAGAAGGTCATGACTGTGGTTGAGAAGGACGATTATGTGTTTGAAGATGAGGTATGTGGACTCGATGAGGATGATGATCAGAATGAGTATGCAGGTATGGTAAGGAAGCTCATATTGTCTCAAAAGAATGATGACGATACTCAATGCCATAAGCTTTTTTGCAATAGATGTATAGTGTATGGGTGCATAGTGAATGAGAGCTTATTTGACCTCATTATTGATAATAGAAGTCAAGAAAACATCATTGGTAGAGATGTTATGGATAAATTGAAGTTAGCAACCAAAGCACATCCTAACCCATACACTATTAGGTGAATTAAGGAGATTGGAGGCATTAGAGTGAATGAACATTGCAAGGTGCCATTTTTAATTGGTAAGTATAGTAATGAGATGTACTATAATGTAGTAGACATGGATGCTTGTCATATTTTATTTGGGCGTCCTTGGCAGTATGATGTTGATGCCAAACATTTGGGCAGGAAGAATGTGTATCAGTTGGAGAAAAATGAAGTAAGGTACATCCTAGTTCCATTTATAAGGAAGAACCAACCCAAAGCTTCGACAGTAGCAGGAAGGAACTTTCTAACTATTGTGCATGGACCATCTACATTTGCAAGGGTGCAAGGAGACTTGTGAGGTGCACTTATTCGTGGTAAAGGGAGAGGAAAGTAGTGAAGATGTAGAGGGGCATCAAATTCTAGTGAAGGTGCATAGTTTATTAGAGGAATTTGAAGATATAGTGCCTGATAATTTGCCTATAGGACTACCTCCTATACACGACATACAACACCACATTGATTTAGTGTTTGGGGCTACTTTACCAAACCTTCCTCATTATAGGATGAGTCCTAAAGAGAATGAGATTTTGAGATACAAGGTGGAAGAGTTATTGAGTAAGGGACACATTCAAGCTAGTATGAGCCCATGTGTAGTTCCAGCATTATTAACTCCTAAAAAGGATGGAAGTAATATTTAGGAAGGGCTTGTGTATCAGGATCTAACTATATTTAGTTTTGAATTTTATTTTTATTTAATAGTTATTTAAGATAATTATTTCATTGGGGATAATTATGTATTTATCTATAATTTTTAATTTATTTTAGCTTTCTATATTAATTAGCATTAATTATCTAAAGTTTTATTTTATCATTATTCTAGTTTTCTAGTTTAATTATAATTTTATGTAGGGTATGAAATCTTCTCTATAAATATGTAGTGTAGAAAGGTTATTTTGTAGACTTTTATCTCTTTAATCAAATTTCAATTAAGCTTTTACTTATTTTTTCTGGATTAAGAATATGGTCTCTATGTTTGAGGCTTGTGTTTTTTTTAATAATTAAATGTGTTTTAATTATTCACGCTACATGCTGTATTAAACAGTCTGCCGGTCTGAGTAGCAGGAAGCTCAAATTTTCTTAAATAAGAAGCTAGAGTATGAGTGAAGAAATAGGAGCTTAAAGAAATTTACCATATACAGGTTCTACCCAATTTGATCTGGATTAACCCGAGCCTTGTGGCCAATTATACATAGGAAGCTAAATGCAATAAAAAAAAAATTACCTTCAAAAGGTGCCTCTTATTCGTTATTAATTTCCAATAATTCTCTGACATTAAAGCACATTATTCTTGAGTTCTGGATAGGGAATTGTGAATTGAGCATTTTATAAGTAAACTTTACTTTGGATCAAACTTCTAAGCAAACACAAATATAATTAATTCACTTCTGTAAAAATGATTTAACTGTTAGAATAATATAATTTCAAGACTTGAAAAATCTACTTCAAGGCATATATGATTCCCACTTCCCTAAAGGCAATATTTGTGATATACAATTTGCCTCTAGGATACAATGAAGCCCCTGAGAAAATATATTTAATGTGTTTTTGTAGAAAATTCTAATGATTTTCAAAGTTAATTCTTGTAGAAAACCAACTCTGATATTATATAGATGATGTATATTTGATTGCAACCCTTGACTAAGGACATGTCTTTTTGCATAGAAAAATAGTTTTCTATTAGTTTTGGGGCTACTACTAGGGCAGAATTTGCTGCCAAAGTAGTAGAGAGAAAATCGTCTCTACCTCTCTTTCCATTCCTCTCGATTGCCATAGCAGATTTTGCTGCTAGGGCAGCAAAGAGAAAAGTCTCTCTTTGCATATTTTTTTTCAAAAATATACCAATAATCCCCCACCATTTTCAAAATATAACCAAACATCTATCAAACTATAATTCATTCAATTATGTACATAAATAATGGTATCTCACAATTTGAACCATTACTTAGCGAAATTTCAATACAACAAATCTGAACAATATGGTAGATAGAACTTTGAACTAACTATTCTTATTGATAAGCTGTAGAAACATTTTGCACATATAATTCACAAACGCCGTTATAATTTTCATATATAAACAACACATTATAGGCCTTGTGTCCATATCCTTCATGAGTGCATAGAGCCAAGTCCTTAAACTCCTTAAAGCTACCATACTTCACACTCATATAGATGGATCTAACTAAAGTATCCTTGCAATTTTGATACTTTGACCAAACATCCATTGATTTATTAAGAGACGAAACTCACTCTTCCTTTTCAATGCAGGTTCTAAGCACTATTATCCTCGGGATGTATTAAAAATTCAACATAGTGCTTGCAATCACTCTAATGATGTACTTTGACTCTTTAAACTTGAGACTTGATGTTGTACCAAGCATCAAGTAAAGACTCCATCGATGATAATTTGACAAAATGGACTTAAGACTCATCCTTCTTGACGTTTTATTTACCATGTCATTTTTAGAGAAAATTACTAAAGAAAGATAGGATTGTTGAATTGTTTCCAAGAGGGATTTTGAGATATCTTCTCCTCTTTCAAGGTTTTCATCCACAAAAATGTCGACACCTGTATAAAGCAAAGCTTTATGAAGAAGGCTTAGAACCCATTGTGCACATCTGAACCTCTAAAACTAACGAACACATCATACTTCTTCGGTTGAGAAGTGATCGAAGAAGAAACAGAAGCCATAACCCAACAAATCCTTAAAGACTGTAGAGAATAGATATAATTAAGATGAACTCCAAGTAGGAACACTGGTTACCATAGAAAAGAAACCAAGAAAATGTTGATATTAATTGTGTGGGGGGGAAAATATGTTAGAGATAAGAAATTTATACAATAACAAAAATATATAGATACATATAAACTCCAGAAAAATATGACAAGAAAATGTGGATTAGTAACTTCCTAGAAGAAAATATGAGAAGAAAAATATGCAACAATAACTTCTAGAAGAAAAATATGCAACAATAACTTCTAGAAGAAAAATATACATTAATAACTTTCTACAAAAACACGTATTAAAATGGTTAAATGCAATGGTGGTTACCCAACTTCATATTTATTGCAGTTTGGATGTTAAATTTTAATTTATTTCTTTTTGGTGACGTAATTTTAATTTTATTTCAAAAAGAGTACTGCTAAAAATTTGCAATCCTCTAAATTTTTCTTCAAAATCATTTTAATCCTTCAATCTCTTTATTTTTTCAATTTAGTCCAATTGTTATAAAAAATTTAGAAATTTTCCTTCTCCTATCCTATATTACTACTCACAATGAGTCTAGTCTTATTAGGTGGAATTAAAATAATTTTTAAATTTATTCTTATTTTTTAATAAATGTATAAAAAATATGAACTTGCTTGTAAAAAATCTTTAATTCTAGATCAAAGTAGTAATTTTGAATTGTTCAGGTGCCAAATGATTTTGTAAGTCACTATTGTGAATCTAAATAAAAATATGATATTTAAAAATATATAAATTAAAATTTGATGATTAAATTGAAATAAAGTTAAAGTTCGATATTGTCCCGTACATTTGACCCGTATTAATTATTAGAAAGATATCAAGTCAGTAGGAAAAACCCCAGGCTTGACTCTGTCATAAATATGCGTAGCACCTCGTCAAATGATGTAGAAGAAGACTTTTGGAAGGACCCAACGAATGGTTCAATAAGTTTGGCTTACTGGCGCATGGTACGTAAAACTTTGAGGTGCGTCTCCGAGTGCATCTCCTCCCCTTCCCATTAGTCTTTTTGATGTAGCTAAAAAAAAAGGGACCCAATTAAAGATAGGTGAATGTTAAAGTGACGCTCTCTCCTGTTTTGGAAAATCGAATATCATTTTTTAATTCATCAATATTTTAATCATTTTAATAAATTTTTTTTAATGAGTCTCTTATGTTAAAAAATATTTAACCCTTTCTATCCCATACAAATGAACAGTTTAATCATTCTATTTTCTATTTTGATAAATTAAACAATTTAAATTTTTACTTTTTAATAATTTGAATTTTAAAGTTTTTAAAATAGCTATTTGTCCAATACTTATACTTGTTTCCACCATCTCACAATTAAAAATTATGCTATAATTTTAATAAATTCATTAATTTGGTTTATTCACTTTAAAAATCATATTATTTACTATTTTGGTGTTTGATTCTCACAATTGTAAATTTTTTTAAAAAAATTATTTAACAGAAAATTTAATTAAATTAAGTGCAAAAAGGTGAATATAAAATAAAATTGATTAATTTGATTTTTTATTTAATATATTGATAGAGGTATGTATAGGTATTACAAGTTTAATTAACACTGAAATTATAAATTTAAAATAATTTAAAAATTAAGAGAATAAATCATTTATTATTTTTTAAACACAGCGTTAAATTAAGTTATTACAAATATCTACCATCAACTTTAATCATTTTTGCCAATATGTTCTATTTTCAAATTTGTGACAAAACAGAATATTAACTTTTTGATTTGTTACAATTTTGTACATGGTCAAAACCATACGTGTCTATACTGACATGACATGCATTTGTAAATCTATTTGCAAAAATTAGAAAAAATAGTAATTTTTCTATTTTTAACTTTCATTTTTTATATAAATTTTAAAATTTTAATTAGTTATTTTTTTAAATACAAAATTTTTTAGTTCAACTATAATTGAATTAAAGAAAGAAAAAAAAAACATTGGCTCAGCTGCAAACTTTGATCTTATGGGCAAAGATTTACTGTTTACAACATGTAGAAAGTTCAAATACGAAACTTAAATTAAAGGGCTTTTAACAAATCTACCTTAAAAATACACTCCAATAACAAAAATATCCACTATTTTTAACAATTACACGTGTGCCCCTTCTTTTAAAAAAATATTACACGTGTGTCTTCTACCTCATCGGCATCACTGCTCCCTTTTGCGTCTCCTTCTCTTTCTTTCTTTTTTATCAAATTTTCTTTTCCTCTAAATTCAGTGTTCATACACTCTCCAATCTCCTCCTCTTTTCAAATTGGTTGATCTCCTCCTCTTTTGCAAGCAGAATTCCACCACCTCTCCACTATCGAAAACCTATTTTATTCGTAATGGAGACTTGTATTTGGAGTCACTGAGTGCTTATTTTGGGAGTGGAGAAACCAATTTTGCTTTGAAGATAAAGGTGTGACTCAGGCAAATGCTATTAGTTCTATTTGTAATAGATGCGATGAGATTTACAGTGCTTATGCTTGTGCTTGACCTTTTCTGTTTTTGAATCCAGATGGATTTCGGGTAATTTTTTCTTTATTTCATATCTTTTTTTCCTCATCTTTATCTCCTTAATTTGGATTTTTGTTTTTAAATTTAATGATTTTCGCTGCTAATAAGTGTTTTCGATTCATGATTTGATTTGTTTTTACTACTAGTGTTTCATTTGCATGCATAGCCTGAGTTTGTTTCTTTTTGTTGTGAATTATATGAAATTTTCAGGTTTGGTCACTAGTAAGGCGATTTGATCAGCCGCAG
>CATIWO010196485.1:0-16564 GCA_949673435.1 Macaranga tanarius
ATGCATTATATATTTATGTGATATATGGGATGAATATGAAGTATTAATGGCATATGGTTGTGTTCTTGAAAGAATTTTATTTTCTTTCTAATTGGAACACGTGTTGGTTGTGTTTGAGGCCACGTGTAGCGGGTCTCACAAATAGATTATGAATGGATGATATATGTTGATGATGATCTTATTATGAGTCTGGTTGCATATTATAGAAGGATGTATTATAGTGTGGTTAGTTGTTTCATTTATCGATTGATCTTTTAGTATATTACCTAAGTTATATAAGAATTACTTTGTGGTTGAAATTCTGGTCATATATATGAGAGGGCGTTAAGTATCTATTCATTTCACTTACAAGATCAGTGTAGAAAGGAGTTATTAGAATGGTTGATACGATGATATTTCATGTAGGTAAGATAAGTTGATAGATTATAAGATAAATAGTTATAGTGTATTTAGTTAAATTATTTACTATACATGCCAGTAATATTTTATGGTAAATAAAAAGGAATTAAAAGGATAACTCAGAATCATGCCTGAATGTGGTTATTTTTTAATAATACGATTATTTGAATATGCTTAAAGTATTTTAAATTCATTTGATTATTATCGCTGAAACTATTGTAAAGTGAATTAAAAAGATTTTCTTATGATAGAAATGAAAGTAATATCTTTATCCACTCACTGGGTAATTTTTGTATGAAATTACTCACACTTTTTTATTTTAAAATTTTTCAGCATAGGTGTTTATATCTGCTTAGCTAGCAGCTGGGAAATGACAGGTACAGTGGACCACACCGATAAAGAAGATGGAAATCTTAGAGGTACTAGAGAATGACATTGCAAAATTGTTATGTAATAGAATGTCAAACTCAAAATTGTATAAGGAGTAATTGGTTCATTCTCAATTAAGTTTTAGTATTTAATGCAAGTAATATTGATGTTAAGAGATTCTTTCTGATTCTATAAGTAATGCTTTTATTATCATTAATTCCTTAGTTATGTGTACTAATAGAGTAAATAGTAGTGAGAGTGCTACAAGTTTACATGACTATCTTTATTAAGAAAAAAATTAAATTAAATTTTAATTTTAATAGAGATATAGATTTTTTTTCCGTCTGTTATTAATCCCTGAAATAAAATAGTGAAAATATTTTACACACGTTAAAGATTTGACTATTTCTTTGCATAGATAAATTTTTTTTCTTAAAATTAGTCTTATGATAATATATATCAATATTGATTTCTTTATTATTATTAAATAGAAAATAATATTGTTATTATTCTTAATTTAGTACTATAAAATGTGTTTAAATTACCGTACCGTACCGATTCGGTTATAAAATGTGTTTAAATTACCAAACCATACCGTATCGTACCGATCCGTTATGAAAGAATCGAATTACCGTACCAAAAAAATGGTATGGTACGGTATAAATTTTTTTAAATTTTATACTGATACTGGAGATTTTATATTTTTAAGAAAAAAACTAATATATTAATTAACTTAAATCATAAGTAAGGTGAACACCCAAGAAAGAAGGTGCACTTTGCCTTATTTTTAAAATCTCTAAAATTAGTATGTTACTGAAAATTTTTAATCCCCAATTTCCTTGACCCGTTGTTACCCCTACTGTACAAGTTGGTTAAGAGGTTTCTTCTATTCCAAAAAGCATTAGCTAAATCTTTTTGATAATTTCTTAATTTATTATGATAAATGACAGAGTCATACATCTGGTAGGTGAAGCCCTAGCATATCAAAATAAAACCCACTAATCTCAGCAAATCAATCAAATCATCACTGGGTCCACCAACCTCATCAGACGGTGCCTAAAAATTCGACACGAAAAGAATACACAAAACCATGTGCATATAGTTCACACTGAATATTAAACAACACAATTTCTTCATCTGTTATATACCAAACCAACTACAAGAACAGAGTGAAAGAAATGTAAACAAATCAAAGTAGAGCCAATTCCAAAGCGGCTGTGTGTTGAAGTCAACATGCAAATTTATCATTGAAAAAGTTGAAGTTTTCTTGGGTTGTTGGGTTGATTCTTAAACCCACTTCTTAATTTGATCAAGTGTTGTTAATTCTTGATCAAGAAGTAGCAGACAAAGAAAGAAAATGAAGAACGAAGAGAAAGCGCGGTCTTTGTTTGGGATTTCCCTTTCTGATAGACCCAGGTGGCAACAGTTTCTTATTTGTTCTTCTGGGTTTTTCTTTGGCTACCTCGTTAATGGTATCTGTGAGGTATTTTTACTTCCCCTGTTTTCTCAGTACTCTGTTTCTGTTCCCCCCCCTTCTTTTCATCGATTTCTGTCTGTTTGGTTGACGGGAAAGTCAATGGAAAGAAAAGAAAATAAATTTTTGTTATTTGGAATTTTTCTGTTTCCTTTTATTGACTTGTCTTATTGTTTGAATTTCAGGAATATGTATACAACAGGCTTCAATTTAGGTAAGTTTTTATTTGATAAGTGTTTTGTTGTGGGATTTTGTTGAAGATTATATTATATTATACAGGTTTTATGGGATGATATTGATGAGTATTTATTGTTTCAGCTATGGTTGGTACTTCACGTTTGTTCAAATTTTTGTGTATATATTCCTTATTTATCTTCAAGGCTTTAGACCTGCACAAATGGTGAATCCTTGGAAGACTTATGTCAAGCTTTCTGCTGTTCTTATGGGTTCTCATGGACTCACCAAAGGGTCTTTAGCTTTCCTTAATTATCCTGCACAAATCATGTTTAAATCCACCAAGGTAATTTATAATCAAATCCCAGGTCTTTGATTTGTTTGGACATTATAGAAGCAACTTGCATGGTTATTTTAATAGTGTTTTTTTTTTTGGCTTAATGCAGGTACTTCCAGTGATGGTCATGGGAGCCTTTATTCCTGGACTGAGGAGGAGATACCCAGTTCACGAATACATATCTGCATTACTTTTAGTTGTTGGGTTGATTCTTTTCACCTTAGCAGATGCTAAAACTTCCCCTAATTTCCACATTACTGGTGTTGTGATGATAACTGGTGCTCTAATCATGGATGCCTTTCTTGGTAATTTACAAGAAGCTATTTTTACCATCAGTCCTGAAACTACACAGGTAAATCATAAATGTAAATTTTGTACTTCCCTTCTGGTTTATAATGTGAACAAAAGGGATTATCATGATTATTCATTTATTTTACAGTTGGAGATGCTGTTTTGTTCAAGTGTGGTGGGTTTGCCTTTCTTGATTCCTCCCATGATTATAACCGGAGAATTATTCATAGCATGGAATTCATGTTCTCAGGTAAAAACAAAACTGTTTGGGTTGCTTGTTTTGTTTTTGTTTTGTTCAACAAATCAGAATTTCAAGATGCAATTTTTGCCGTTGATGCAGCATCCATATGTGTATGTTGTGTTGATCTTTGAAGCGATGGCAACATTTGTTGGCCAAGTTTCTGTCCTTTCCCTTATTGCCCTTTTTGGCGCTGCCACCACAGCCATGGTACGCTCCTCTCATGATTCCTTACCAATTCCATTGATGTCTATTTATGTTCCACGTTTAATGTTGTCGGTGCAATTTGAGTTTTCTTTAACTTTGGATTTCAACAATAAGAGTAGGAAAAAAACTTTCATGCCAGTTCTGTAAAGTCATGCCAATTATATACCAAAATGGCTTCAGTCTACTCTACTGTCATTAGCTATTTTTTTTAAAAAAGTTTAAGGTAGGTGGAGTCAATTCAAGAGGGAAAAACAAAACCTTTAGGAGCTCGTGTTAACAATTTATACTGGCAGGCAGCAATAACATCAATTCTCGGGTGTATTAATGTAAAAGGAAATAGAAAAGACGTAATGTGCAGAATGATGATTCTATCACTATGCACGCAAGAGAAATGAATACAAGTGCAATTGCTATTTATCATTAAAAAAATTTAGCACTTGTTTTATTTTCTTGAATTGTATCACAGGTGACGACGGCGAGGAAGGCTGTAACGTTATTGCTATCATACATTATATTCACAAAGCCGTTAACAGAACAACATGGGACTGGACTTCTACTGATAGCCATGGGAATCACATTGAAGCTTTTGCCTGATAACAACCCTCATAAGAGGATCTCTTCCAACTCACCTACTTCCAGTATCAACAATAATAAACCTTCCTCTAGTGATCCAGAAGGGAAAATTTATATTCAATCAGACAATGTAGCAGCTCAAGAAGAGAAGAAGCAATTAGTCTAAAATTTTATTATTGTTTTCATTGTGATAGTAACAATTGGTGGCATTTTTCAAATTGAAGATGTTTTTTTTGTTGTTTGTGAAAGTGTAAAGAAAGAAAAGTAATCAATAATGTCTTTATATAACATGGTCAATTTAATAATAGTTTAGAATTCAAACAAATGATAATTTAGATAATAAATAAAAATAGTTTACCAATGTTAATGCCTTAGATTTGCGGCAGCATGAATGAAAATTACAAGGTTTTTAGTTCTCCTATTCTCCTATTTTCAAGGTCTTGTTTTTATTATTTTATTTACCAACCCAATTACCCAAATGGCAAAGTTACAACTTACATCCACTTGGCTACACTGATGGATGGGTCCAAATTTCAGATCTGAATGCAGTTTCTTGATTCATGGAACTGATATTATTAATATTTGTTCACTTCTATTCTTCTTTCTATCTACCACCTCATCTTAATATTTATTTCTCCCATCTGTTCCTCAGGTAGAAGACAAGCAACAGAAAACCATTTCATGCATGCTCTAATTTTGTTGGTTGGTTAGTATTCGTGGACTACAATTTTGCATAAAACTTATTAACTATATAGTGTTATAAATGTGATTATCTTTTACTAATGTTAATAAAAAATTATAATAAACCCTCCAACTATAAACTAGAGTTGGATCCGGCTTACAAAGTACGTGTTCCTTGCTAAATTACAGGTCAAGTTTAGACTTTATGCAAATATAATGGATGAAGAGAGGTCTCTTAACAAGCAATATAAATTTCATGCTTTTGACTTCAGAGTGTTTCAAGTTCAACCATGCAATTCGAGTCCGCCTTCAACAATCTGAATTTAACAAATTAGATCTAAAATCTGCACTGCCAAGTCATGAAGAAAGCTACTCCACCCTGGACCATTTATTTATTGGGGACATACATAAAAATTTCCCTTATGCACCAAACTCATCCATAAGAAAATAAAATATGTTCCATCTAATTAAATGTCAATTGATTATTGGGTTGGTGTATATATGGGAACATATACCAGTGTAGACAAAAATTTTCCTTATTTAATTTAATAGCATTAAATTTGTATAGTCAAAATTAAAAAATTAATATACATATATGAAAATTGAGGCGTACTTACTCACTTTCAATTAAAATATTACATCTTATTACCCAAGAGGGTGTAGATGAGTTATTAAGGAACTCTTCCAGCTTAACCAGATGTCTCAAGTTCGAGTCCTGAGAATACAGCTACTTTAAAAACTATTGGGGAGAACTTTGCCGCCTTTGTGGTCCTGCCCGGCTTGAGTGAGAATTAGTCTGGATGTGGTACGGGCTTAAAGGCGCCTCCCAGTGGAGGCCTATCCAGGACACCTCGTAGTCTGACTAAAAAAAAAAATTATATCTTATTTATATAAATATTTTTCATATAAATTATTGTCTAAAAAATTAAATTATTTTATATGATTTAACTATGATATTTGAAAAATATTTTCTAAATAGTATTTATTTATTATCTAACATTAATTAAAGTAATAAATATAATATTAATTGAAGGTGAGTTAGTCCATCTCAGTTTTCACGTAAATATTTAATTTTTAATGTTGACTAAATTAAAATTGTACTATAATTATAAATAAAATATTAAATTATACTACTTTTACTAACTTTTAAAAGTTTGGTACAAATATGTAATGGGTTGAAAAAGTTGTAATTTTTTATAGCAATAAATTTTAAAAAAAGTGCCATTACATGAATTTAGTCAAAGTGGATAAATTGGTCTAACTCGGATTGACGCAACGGAAATGAACAGGTAGAGAGAGGCAACGGAATAAGTCTAGAGTTTTAGTAATTGATATTGAGTTTGAAGATGATGAGTCAAGCTCAGCTTTAGATCAAAGCCTTGCCACTATGGAGAGTACGTACGCCTGAGATGCAAAGCTTTGATTTTGACCAAGAATTAGTCTAACCCAAAGAATCAAGCTGATAGCATGCACTATGTCTATGATACGTACTCAATGTTGTCTCTTCAATCCAATAGGGCATAATATTTAAACAGTAAAAACGAGCAGTGATTTCTTTTTTTTTTTTTTTAAAAAAAGCAGTGAAATTAAGAATGGCTTATGAGATGGGCGAAGAAGAAAACAGTAGTATAATACGTTTTGCTAAGGGAGTGCCAAAGAGGCACTGGAAAGGAGGAGAGTACGTAAAAAGCATTGTGTAGGCAGGACTTGATGCCACTGTCACTTGCTTCTCTCTCATTTCTTCCATCTCTGCCACCCAAAGATCCTCTCTGCTAAGTGGCAACTAATATAACAGTAACACATGTTTTTCCAATTTCATGGCCATAAAAACTGAACTCTATTTATGCTTCTGTTCATGCGCATATATGCAGTGGATGTGTTGGTGTTGGGATTCTCCAACTTGGTGGCAGATGGGATATCAATGGGATTAGGAGATTTTGTTTCCAGTAGCACTGAGACGGATATGGCAGCTGAGGAAAGGGCAATCACAGAATGGGAAGTCACCAATTGCAGTAGGCCTATGAAGCTAGACTTGGTACGGAGATATCAGTCTCTGGGGATGGGCATCGACGATGCCTCTGCTGTATATAACTATATACACACACTTGTAATTAATTAACCTCTACACAACATTCTTTTCCTGATTGATTAAATCTTGTGTATGTATGTCCCTGCAAGGTTGTGGAGAGATTTGCAAAATACAAAGGCATTCTAGTAGACGAGAAAATGGCAGCACAAGGAGGAATGTTACCTGCAACTCCAGCAGAAAAGCCATGGAAGAATGGTCTTGTAACCTTCATAGCCTTCCTGGTATTTGGCAGTTTGCCTCTCCTCTCTTTCATTGTCCTCATCCCTTTTACAAACAGTGACCAGTTGAAGTTTACTGGTGCTTGTGTCATGGCTGCCCTATCCCTGGCGCTGCTTGGAATAGCGAAGGCCAAGATTGCTGGTCAAAGTTATGTTCGCTATGTGGCCATCACCATTGGCAATGGTGCCATTGCTGCTGCTGCTGCTGCTTACTCCCTTGGATGGATGCTTAGGAAAGTTGCACACCTAGAAGGTACTGAAAATGCTACCACTGGACATTTTGGATAAACATACGCGTGTAGTCCGTAAACCATTTCCAACATGATATGTATTTTTATTCTGTACATGGCAATCATGAAAATATCCACGTTCGAGCATAAATGCATAATTTCCTTAAACATCATATGCGTGCAGGCATGAGAAATGAGGAAAACGAAGGCAAACTACTGATTAAGCAACTAGTTAATAACAAATTTTTGAGTTAGCAGCTTTAACTAAAAAGATTTTACACTCATTGAAGTGAAATCATAGAAGGAAACGAATGAGGCCGCTCAGTCAGTTTCCTTCACTCAAAGATAATTGCAAAGCATGCTCTGCTTCCTTGAGGAATAGTCGGGTGAGTTCTTTTTGCCCTTTCCTATAAACTACGCTAGCCCATTTGTTTCTACTCTGGAGTTGGGTTGGCCCCCATGCCTTACGGTCTCTGCAATTGACACACGAGAAAAAATGACGCAAGCATTAGGGTCCCTTGTTATAATCTTGATAAGGGAGATGACAGGAAGAAGAAAGCGACAATACTTTCAACCTATAGATTCGATGGCATGGAGCCCAGAATATACTGTGCATAAAACAAACAAAAAAGTGCACTAATTAACCACAATGGTTAAGTATACTTCATGTGGAAGATGTTATAGCATGTAAAAACCACAAATGTTAGCATTTTGCAACTGGGTATGCTGCATTCTTTAGAAAGGTAATATAAATGGAAGAATCTCAGAAGTTGGAAGTCGAAGTGTGCTACCTTAAATTATTCTTACACCTTCCTAGTTCTTACCTTAAATTATTCTCACACCTTCCTAGTTCTTCTGGGCTTTCAGAGCATCGGGACTTCTCTAGCAATTCAGAATCACAGTCCTCTGTTCCAGAACTCTCTTCAAGATCCAATAACCTAGCATGCATGAAGTATGTCATAAGATGCATAATTGTAATGTCATAAGATGCATAATTGTACTTTTCATATTACTATTAGAAAGATTCCAGGATAGTTACTTCATTTGAAGAAGATCAACAAGCAATTGCAAAGCTCCAGAATCCCCACACGCTTCCCATACAGCTGCTCTAACTTCTGCATCTGTTGGTTGCCTCTCCCCTTCAGACCCTATAAGCTTTTAAACAAAAAAGTTTCAATTGTGGGAATAACTAAACTACTAAAGTTCATTAATGTTGCGTAAGGCAGACTGCTTTCTAATTGTAAGACATGCCAAATGATGTGTTGAAAAAGAATATTAACACCTTATACTTTTAGTCGGTCACACATGTTTGAGTCGGTTACACATGTTTGAGGATAGAAAAGATGTTATCTAAGAAGAACTGCACCTCTTCAAACAATGAAGAAGCCTTATGTAGTTCATCTTCCCGCATGGCTAATGTTCTCAATGAAGTTAAAAAATCCTCAGGAAAGACCAGCTTATTTATATAAGAGGGTGTTTTGCGCTGACCACTCCAACTGAAGTTGCAAACCTGATCTGTTTTGCACTTAATATTGCTGTCATTTTTTGAGATTCCTACTGCAAAAAATCCATGATCCAGCAAGCTTTTTGGTAAAAGACACCGCATTTCAGCTTTCTGTCAACAAACCAATTTTATCACCAAACCTTCCTTTCCTTTCAGGGGGTGGGGATATAAGAGCAAAAGAGCAAGAACCATAATTCTGTAAATGTACTAAAGAACATCGGAAATTTCAGGGGCTATTTACTCACAGAGAATTGTTTTCTGTTTTCATCTTCTATAGAAAACTATAGAAAATACAGAATTTTGTGTTCATTTGTTGAACTTAAAAAGATGTTTTACAATTAATAACAAAATAATTTTATCATAGATTTTAATAAATAAAAATATATAAGAGATGTATATAGATATATAAAAAGAGTTTACAATTTTATATATATATATATAGAGAGAGAGAGAGAGAGTTACGTTTTATTTTTTTTAGCAAAAGTTACGTTTTAAGTTGAAAAATATAAATTAGTAGATTAAAACTAAAGAATAGGACAAAATTAGAAAAAATAAGGTAAAACATCTAAAACATAGGAAAAAAATTATATAGTAACATGAGATACAGGTTTACTAGAAATAAATTGTTAAAAAATCCTATAAAATAGGAGAAAGTGCATTAGTGGGATTCGAAAGGTGGTATAATAAAATATTCCGTATTTTCTAATTGGAAAACACATTTATTTTTAAAGAGGAAAACAACGGAAAACATTTTAAATTAAGTTCCAAATCCTTTTAAATTTTAGAAAACATAGAAAACTATGTTCTTTAGAAAATTTTAAAAAACTATGTGATATGAACAACAAATTCTAATTTCCATTTAAAAAAAAAAATTATGGAAAACAACTCTATTTCCACAAGTAAACAGCTTTTTCCAAGTAAAATAACATAGAAGAAATATTTCATTGCCAAGAGCTGACCTGTGCTTCAAGAAGCTGCATTTTAGAGTCTGAAAAGGGATCATTCTGAATTGCCTCTACAGGATAATGAACCTGCATACATCACACGAGTAAGTGCCCGGGCCATAATAGATACTTGCATCAAAAATGTGAAAAAAGTTCCAACAGCCCAGATGGTCAAAAAAAACTTTCTTCAGATAAGTACAGTTAAACAAATGATAGGCACAAATGAAAAGTGCACACCTTGCAAAATTCATATAAAAAATATTACCATGAGATAGTCATCTGTATTATTGTCAATAACAAATCCATACAGGTACAGCAACTCCTACATCAAAACAGAGAGTAACTGCTGTTACTTGGACATATATTTAAGGCTTCGCAGCCACTAATGCAAAACCATGGCAATAAAAATAAGCATTTAGTGATAAGCACCAGCAACAAGGCCAACGGACGCTAGGAGACTAATGATGAATACTAAGGTAAAATATATCAGTGCCAGAAGAATTTACCTCGTTGCCTTTATTTCCATAACTAATGGAAATCTCTTTCTCCATTTGGAAGGGAGTTTGTTCAGCTTTCCAGTTGGGACAAACAAAATGAGAAAAACGATCAATATAATCAGCAACTGCTAAGACCTCACAGAGGTTGTATTATAAAATTTGCAAATAAGCAACATAAAAATCAGAAAGAAAGATACCAGAGAGAAGATACATGGAAAAGGGAACTCCACTAACCAAGCCAGTTCCATCGACCTCCCATGTTGCTGCTGCCTTCAGATCTACAGTCTCACATTTGCAATAAAGACTAAGAAAATCATTAAACCTTACAATCCACAGTATTATTTCACAAGTATAAAGACACCTAAGAAACTAATTTCAATTATTTGATCCATCAAAATTCATAAAAGAACACCTATTCATGAGTAATTTTAAAGAAATATACCAAAATGAAAACAAGAACTCCACCAACAGTAGTGAAATACAGAGAAGCTAAGGTAAAGTAAATAAAACAGACCACATCAAGCAAATCTACTCAGACATACTAGAAACTGGCATACCATGATTGCAAAAATCAATGCCAGGAACAAGACCTTCAACCCAGACAGTCTCCTCTTGACCTGATGTGGAAGTAGCTCCATTGACTTGGCTGCCAACATCCTGAACTTTGAATCCTGAGACAAGAAAAAATGTTGGATATGAGGTTGATATAAATCAAAAAATCCCTCAATTGTAAGAAATGGATGAGACAAATATGCCACAAAAAGGAAAAAATAATCTCACTTCTTTCTTCCTTTTCACTAATCAAATTTCCACCAGAATTATCATTATAGGAGAGCTCCAAGACATCAGTTGAACATTGATTTCCTTGATCCTTTTCAACTTGCGGAAATACATAAGAATGTGGAAGGGGAATGTTCAAAGCACGACTCCAAAATAAAGAATTTGCCCTAGCTTGATCCAAATGGTCGAAGATTAGAAAAGAAAGTACAAGCACCACAAATTTAAGTAAATCAAGTAAATAACAACATCAAACAAAACGGAGAGATTTGGAAGTCATTACCAAAGGAAATCTTCGAAACACACTTCACTGGCAAAAGAAGAAATTAAAAAAAAAAATCTCAGGCTTCTATCCGTAAAATAATATCCTTCTTAATTCATGCTACATTCAATTCACAAACTAAAGTAATACCATTGGAAAAATGTGCACTGCTATAAAATAATGTGTCTAGATCCCTATGATAATGCAATCTTGCTCAACATGGATGCCATTAATTTTCAAAATTCGGAGAGAGAAAGAGCAACTGGAACTCACGTTGCTGAATCTCCATCTAGAATTAGAAGTTTCTTCATCAAACCCTTTACTTTGTCTTCATAAAGAGACATCAATTTTTTCTTCTGTAAGATAAATAAGTCTTCAGTCACATACATTGTGCAGCTAAAAGCCCAATCAATTACCCACATGCATTAATGTCATCAATCATACTGAATATTATGTGAAACTGCAACATAAACAGAAACAATATTTAGCAGCACACATGGACCAGAAGAGGTTGTCTTGTACTTTTTCCAGCATGAAATCACAGATGTAATTAGTTTTTGATATATAAGATGCTCAACTTACTTCAACAACATCTGGTTGTTGCACAGTTCAGCTGTACAGAGTTTTCGTGAGGAATTGAGACAAAAATCCAAGAAAGCATATCCAATTACCTGCAATTCGCTCGCCCGAAACAAAGTTGTCCCCTTGAGCTCCAATAGCTCATCATCAGTAAACCAAAGTGGATTTCCAAAAGTTGTGGGAAGCATGTCAAGGTACCTAATATATATATAATAATTCATCACCCAAATCAATCACACCCACCAAATAAATCCTACAAAACAAAACCAGAGAAATGCAGAATATACATACGGTTTCCAAGAAGAATTCTTCCGAAGCCGCTCCAGCATCAGAAATAAAATCATCAAAAACCTGTCATCTACTTCTCCTTCTTCAAACATAGCTCTACACTCAGGTCCAATAAGAGGATCTTGCAAAACTCTCATTGGAGTTATTGCCAAATCTAGTGGAACAACAAGCAGAACCCCTACAATTTCCAAATTTCATTTTTTTTTTCCTATTATCATTGTATAATAAACCTCAAAATTCAATAGAAGAAACAATCTAATTAAGTAGATATTAACAAAAAGAAACAATTTTGAAACGTAATTACCATCAGATACATCATTTGATGCAAAAATACCAAACCCTTTATTTGGACCACAGTATTTGATATTGCAACCTCGTAGCTCAACTTTATTTGCCTGAATTTATGTTAAACACTCAAAAGATTATAATAAATTAATATAAAAGAGAAATGCACATCATCTTAATACATTAATTTAAATAATTGAGAATCGAACCTCAAGCCATTGAAGGAATCGTTGGAGTTTTGCCTCTTCCACACACGCCATTGTTGTGTTCGCAGCTTCACTTGATTAATTAAACCCTGGTTTTAGGGTTTAAAACAATTAGAATCGAAATTATAAAAAAAAAATATTGAACAAATAAAAATAAAACGTCGTCGTTTTTCTAATGCAACGCTGTCGTTTTAACATATTAAAAAACTTAAAAAGCTTGCCCATCACGCTACTTTTAGGTTGGTCGGCGCAGCCTATAAATTAGAGGGCGAAGCCACTGTTTTGATTTGCCCTTCTCTGCTTAAGCATTTGCTCTCTATTTCACGATCTAGTCGACGTTGCTCTCTTCAATCGTCGCTTGTTTTGAAGATTTCAGAGGTTTTCGTCTGCGATTTTCAGGTTTGCTTCTTAATCGCGCGCGGTGTTCGTTTATCCCCAATTCTTTTTATCTTCTAGGGTTTGTTTCTTTTATCATAATCGGCCATCGATGGATCTTCACGAAGTTATGATCTCAAGGGAATCGGTTACCGTGGCGATGATGATATTGATCAAATCCGGTTTATTTCTTCGTTATTGTGTTTTGTTTTTAGGTTTTGTTTTGTTTTTGGGTCGATCGGCTATTGGATTTCCAGATTCTTCAGGCTAGGGTTAGGGTTAGGGTAAGGGTAACATGATCGGTGGCTTATTTTTGGTTTTTGATTATGGTAAGCTGATGGACTCTGGAATCACCGTAAAACTTGAGGGTTTCGCTGTCAAATCGTTTTCAATGGCTGAATCTTTCTCTCTAGGGTTTTGAGATTGGGGATTTTTGTGGAGAATCAAGAATTTTTTGGAATTCGATGTTTCAATTTGGATTATTGGACCGTTTGCTCATCCTGGTGGTTGTCTTTTTTTGTTTTATAGTATGGATGCAAAGATATCTACCAGGATTAATCATAGGGCTTTTGGACAGAGACAACCTGCAAGCAGCAACATTGTTTGTAGATTCTGGAAGGCAGGGAAATGTAACAGAAATCCCTGTAAGTTTTTGCACCAGGATTTACCACCAGGTCCACCACCAGCTAATAATGTTTACTTGAGAACACCTAGTAATGTTTACTTGGGAACACCTAAGCAATCCAATGCTTCACTGGAGGAACAACCAAGGAGGAGGTTTAAATATGGCCCCAGGAATTCATTGCCTTTGAATGATGGATTTGAAAACCAATCTACCCGGAAGATCTCTAATCATGTTCTTGAAGATGCACCTAAGAAGTTTCTCAAAAGGAAGACTTCTATGGTTTTCACTTCTCAAGGTGCTGCTACAGAAGATAAAGCAGTTAAGAAGCCTACTAGAGCTCAGGAGGTGTATACTCCTGTCACTGAGGATCTACCTAGTGAGCTACCCAGAATCAAGGATGCATCCCTGGATAAAACGACTTCTTTGATTTCAGCTACTGAAGCTGATACATCAGTAGAAAGAGAGACTTCCTTGGTTCCAGCAGTAGATAAAGGGACTTCGTTGATTTCAACTGCTGAAGGTGATGCATCTGAAGATAAGACAATCAAGAAGGACAGACACAGAGTTTGCCTAGACTGGATGTTAGGCACTTGTTCTAAAGGTGATGAGTGCCAGTTCTTACATGCTTGGTACTCTGCAGATTGGTTTTCAATGCTCGGACGGCTAGGGCAGCACGATCAGGTATATGATCTGTTTTGATGTTTTATTTTCCTCGATTGATGCTTTTGCTGGAGAAAAATTTGTTTGATGAATGTCTTAAATTATAATGTGTAAGTATAATTTGTTTTAATTCATTTCCGATCATATTTTGTATGTCAGGCCGTATCTGGGATTACAATTCCTCCAAGGTGCAACAATCTTTTCTCAGGAAGCAGTGATGGTACTATACATCTTTGGGATTGTGATACTGGTGAGACTACACGGGTGATAAATCTGGGTGATGAAGTTGGATCATTAATAAGTGAAGGCCCATGGACTTTTGTTGGCTTGCCAAATGTTATTAAGGTTAGCTCATGGATTCTATAACTTTGAACTCTTCATTTAGCTTGGCTAGCGCTTTATCTGACCAAAGTTGATGATTTATGTGATCTTGCAGGCATGGAATTCTGAATCAGGAATTGAGTTGAGTCTCAATGGACATGAACCTTTTGGGCAAGTTCATGCTATGGCTGTTGCTGAAGATACTTTCTTTGCTGGGGCACAGGTAGTTGTTGTGATTGCAATCTAACAATTACATTTTTAAATTTACTTAGGAACTAGGGAGTCTCATGTTTGCTGATTTTATAGCTTATTTGTAGAATATTATATATACATATTTAACCTTAAGGCATTAAGGGACGAAGTAGTGTAGGAAAAACTGTACCTGTGGTTTATTGAAAGACCATCTGTTAATGGGTGGTCATATGAACGTTTAGTTTTTCTTTCCATAACTCTTTTCTGCAGAATTGCCTTATCACCAGATACTTAATTTTAAATGATGTATTTAATTTCTTTTGATTTTTTTATTTTTGGAATGCAGGATGGTTCCATTTTGGTATGGAGAGGCAATGCTTTGAATCCAATGCCTTTTCAGTTGGCTACATCTTTGTATGGTCATACTGCTGCTGTGATATGCTTAACTGTTGGTGATGGGGAAAAGAGGCTATACTCCGGTTCAATAGATGGTTCAATTAGGGTAAGCCATTTACAATAGTTTTGTTTTACTGTTTTGTCCTTTTGCTTGTGAATTAGTATAGAAGGAAGTTTTTTATTAGTAGCATTGATTTTTTTTTTATCTTAGTTTTTGTATATTCTTCTTCATTTTTTTTTGGTACAATTGGAACCACAGGCTTTATGCAGTAGGATGGTCCTGTCCCTAGCTAAATTTTGAGAATGCCACTGTGATTTCAGCACTCTCACACACAGCTTTTTTAAATGATGTTTGTAGATAAGATTGCTCTTGCATTTTGCTAATTCTTCTCCAGATTTGAATGAAAAGATATATTGAAATGCTTTTTCCATTATGTTTGTTGGTAGTACTTTTACTTATTTGACTTTCTTGTTCTCTTTGTTTTCAGTCATGGGACGTTGACACTTTACAGTGTGTTTATACACTGAATGAGCATACTGATGCTGTGACATCTCTTGTTTGCTGGGATAATTATCTTCTATCTTGTTCATTGGATCGAACGATAAAAGTATGGACTTGTACCAATGAGGGCAACTTGGAAGTTATCTACACACACCATTTGGAACATGTAAGTCGTTTAATATTTCACTTGTAAGTTGACTTTCTGTTTTTTTGATTGTTGATCATCATTTGTTGGCATTGGTCATGGAACATTTTTTTTATGGTCCTATGGAATGTGGTACGGTGTTCATTGCATGATTTCTCTTACCCGTATGATATCATTTTTAATGGTTTTAGTATTTCAAGCAAATGATATGCTGTTCTATTGAGTTAATATTCATGGTGAGATGTTCTATTATTGCAGGGTGCTATCACCTTTTGTGGGATGGCTGATGCAGAAGATAAACCAATTTTGGCCTGCTCTTGTAATGATAATTCGGTTTACCTATATGAATTGCCATCGTAAGTTCTCTTCCTGACCAATAATGTGTATACTTGTGGTAAACAGAAAGAAACTTTGATCTTATGGTGGATCATCTCGTAATATTTTTCTTGTTCTTGCTCAGATTCAATGAGAGAGGCAGGATTTTCTCACAACAAGAAGTGAGAACAATTCAGACAGGCCCTGATGGTCTATTTTTCACTGGCGATGGAGCAGGACTGATAACTGTGTGGAAATTGACAGAATCATGTGGTGGGAGCGTTTCAGAAGTATAACATCTGAAGAATTTGGCGAGTCAGTGTTTCAGAAGCATTAACATCTGAAAATTTTGGCCGACTCTTCTAGTTTGTGTATCTGAGAAGGGATAAAATAATGGCTATCCCTCAAGCA
>CATIWO010196500.1:0-11119 GCA_949673435.1 Macaranga tanarius
AATAAAAATTTTCGGGACAGTTCGGTTCGGAGAAAGTCAAACAGTCAACGGATATTTTCGGTTCTGGAGATTTTCGGTTCGGTTTTTTCGGTTTTTCGGGACAGTTCGGGTTTCTCCGCGACCCGCGCTCAGCCCTAAATATACTTGCTTACATGTTCTCTAATTTCTCTAAATTTCCATCTTTCCAAAGACTTCTTGTTAATTTGTTGAAAATGAGATCTCTTCAGAAACAAGTTAATGTCAGTTAACTAGCTATAAGAAAGGCACACAAAAAATGTCCAAAGTGTGGAAACAAATTAAAAAGCATAAAAAATAAAAAGGTAAGGGAACAAGGAATTACAAAACTTTCAATTTTGGCATTTTTATTATATAGGCAGGTATATAGTTCCAGATATATTGCAGTTACTCAACATCTTGCAAAACAACATCACTTTCATGTAAGGGTCAATTACTATGATTTTAAGGCCTTCAAAATAATAATGACTCACAGATACTTCAATTGTCCTATGTTTGCTAATTGTGGAAATTTTGAACCATTCCAAGTTAAGTCCATAATCCTTCCTCAAAGCAAAGGAAAATAGTTATACAATGTTCCCTTACAAAATGGATGGAACTTGAAGTTTCATAGGCAACTGAAATGTACAACTTACAGTTCAGTTAAATTATTCAACACAAAAATGCTCAAAGGAATAGGACCTTCAAAACCACTAGCTTGGATCTCTCTGTTAACACCCAATTTAAAAATGAATTTAAGTTCCTTCAGAAAATTTGTGTTGTATCTGATATTTTCTAATATAAATACAAGTACGTACAACTTTTGAAGGTGTTTCCAACTCTGAATAAAAGTGGGTATTTTTCCACTAAATTTATTACTGCTAATCTTACTGCATAAAAACCAACACAGAGACAAAATTATTATATAATTTCATAAGAACTCAATCTGATTAAAAAAAAAAAACTCTGACAAGCACTTACAGCTCAGTTAATTTGGTCAACTTAGTGAGAGCCCGAAGTAATTCTCCACTGAGATTGTTTGCACAAAGAATGCTGTATTCAGTGAAGAAAAACAAACTTTTGAGTTTTGAGATGACATATTGGTGTCACAAATTTTTTGACTTTGCAAATTTATATCAAAATTTAAAATTTGGAAAAATAATCTAATTTGACATATTATGTGTAATTTTAATACAATTACAATTTGGTGAAAAAAGAAAAAGAAAAATAAATATACTAATTATAATAATTACACTTGAACCTGAGTAATTTTAAAAAATAGAAAATGAAAATGAGAAAATTTTATTTAATTTGTAAAAACTATATTCATCTCCTTCTTATATAGTTTTAAGCCTTTATATGAATGTGGACCATAATAATACTAGAGTAGTTAGAATCTAATGGATTCTGAATATCTATGATTTAGAAAAAAAAATCATACAGTTTTATAATCAACTTTTATTATAATTTTTACTATTGGTTGAGCTAAATTAAATTAATTAGCATTTCTAAACCATAAATGTATTGACATAGGAGACTCAATCAATAAGGTTAGGCAGTATGATAAATTAGAAATAATTTCTTAGCTCAAGGTTACCCCCTATATTTTTTATGAGACTTAAATTTGGTAAAATTATTACTATTGTGTTGCAAGTCTGTGTGCATAAGTTGTTGCAGGTTTTTAAAATGGAGCTAAAATTGGTTAGAAGTTCAAGGCAATCAATGTTTCAATGTTTTTAGTGTGAAATGAAGATCTTCAAGCGTAGATATTTTTTTTGTAGATGCTATATTAAAAATGATTGGTAGAAGTTCTTTATTAATTGGAGCTCAAGTTATAAGTATCAAAATGAATTTCTCATGTGTTTCTTTAAAATCCAGAATTTTTAGTTTTGAAGCTAGTTTTGCTAACGACAAGCTATATTCTTCTTGTGTCTAATTTCATAACTTATTTCTTTAAGAATTTAATGGGCTCTTATTAGGTCTCATTTGTACCTATTTGGAATTTAATGGGTTCTTATTAAGTCTCACTTGCACCTATTTGAAACATTTTGTTTTTGAGTCTTAAAAGCTTATTTATCAAAAGACATTTCTTTTTGCTTGGGGGTAAAGTTTCTTTCAGAAGAGATAAAATTGTACAAGTGTCATTGTTTTAGAATTTTTTTCTTATAGTAGATATTTATCAAGAATATTCTCTATACTTGTCATTTTGTTTTTGTAAAAACCTATGGTCATTTTATCCACTATATAAACATCATATTCTCCTACCCAAATAGGGCAAAAGAAGAAAAAATAAAGGCACTTGAATTTTCAAAAATTGATTCATGAGCTTCAATCATTAACTATCCTTCTCTTAATCATCTTAGGGATTTGTGTGTTGATTTTTATTGAGCAGAGAGACAATCCTTCCTTCCATTTTTATATTTAAATTTTATGAGAAATTACAAACTTGTGATAAGTTTATGGGAGTGAGTTTTTAGTTGGTGTAACTAGGTGGTGAATATAGTCTAAGTTTGGGTAGAAACTTAGAAATGTATTTAAAGCTTATCTCTTACCCTTGAAAAGAGATTGCTTGAGTGAAAAATCTATAGAGAGTCTCTTTAGGAGTGGATGTAGGCATTGTGGCTGAACCACTATAAATCTCTTTTTGTTGATCTGTTTAATTTACTTCTATTTATCTTGAAAATCTTGTTTGTTGTAGTTGAATCCTTATATTATTTTACTTGTTTATGAAAATGCTTATATGCTCAAGTTACTTTTAAGTTTATGTTTATTTGATTAAACCTATTTGAAAAAGTTCACAAAAATATGTTTTATTTTAAGTTGAATTTTTGTGTGTTTCATTTCTAAAAAAACCATTTTCAGGTCTATCTTAAGCATAATTTTTATTTTTGACTATGTTTAAGTTTTTTTTTTAAAAAAAAAAAACTAGCTTGAAAACTTTTCTGGCACTTAGTAGCTTGAAAATTTTTAAAAGCTCAATTCACCCCCTCTCTTGAGCTATCCTTTGGGACTAACATTTGGTATTAGAGAAGGCTCTTTTAGCATAAGGATAACTACCTTAAGAGAGATCCGATGGAAGTTAGGTCAAGTGATGCTGCCAATCTTTCTAGGCTTCCTGATGGAAGTTCTATAACTCGTCCACCTTTATTTGGCAGAGTTAATTATGAGTACTGGAAGAATAGAATAAAGAACTTGATTCAAGCTGTTGACATAAATTTTTGGAGGATTATTCTCACAGGTCCAAAAGTAGCTTCAAAGAATGAAAAAGAAAGAAATGTTATACCGCTTTCTAAAGCTGATTATTCTGATGAGGATTGGAAAAATGTTCACATTAAGGCTAAGGCTCTCAATATGATCTATTGTGGCCTTAATATGAATGAATACAATAAGGTATCCAACCTCACCTCAGTTAAGCAAGTTTGGGAAAAGCTTGAAGTCATTTATGAGGGAACAAATCAAGTCAAAGAATCCAAGATTAATCTACTGAGAAGAGATTATAAGCTATTTGAGATGAAGCTGGATGAGACTATCTTGGCCATGAATTCTAGGTTCACTGAGATTGTCAATTCTCTTTAAAACTTGGGAGAAAGCTTCACTAAAGTTAAGAAGATCTTGAAGCCTTTGGACAAGAAATGGGAAACTAAAGTCACAATTTTGAGTGTTACTAAAGATCTTAAAATGCTATCCTATGATGAGCTAATGGATTCTTTACTTACTCATGAAATCATTATAAAGAACAAAGAGAAAGGAGTGGTTGTGGAGAAGAAGAAGAAAGGAGACATAGCTCTCAAAATAGCTTCAAGTGAGGATGGTTCTTCTAGCTCCAAAGAAGATGGGGATTTAGCCTTGATTACAAGAAGATTTAAAAAGATGTATAAGAAGGGTAATAAGAGCTATAAAAATACTATGAAGAAGACTTTTGGAGGAAAGAATGACTTTCAATTCAAGAAGCCTAGGTCAAAAATTATATGTTTTGAGTGCAATAAACTAGGAAATGTAAAATCAAATTATCCTAAGCTAAAGAAGAAAAACAATAAGGAGAAAACTAAGAAAGCTATGGTTGCCATTTGGAGTGACAGTAATGGCACCAGCTCTAGTGATATAATGATGAATTTAAAGATGTTGCAAACTTATACTTGATGGCTATAGAGTCAAACAGTAATAGCAAATCTGAAGCTACCAAAAAATTTGAGGCTACTGAGAAATCTGAAGGTAATCTTTCTAACAACTCATCTTATGAGATAAAATCTTCTGATCCAATTCCTTATGATGAATTTTAATGTGCTTTTGGTAAGTTGAATGTGGAATTCAAAGCTTTAACCAAAAAGTCTAGTTCACTCAAGAAAGAACTTAAAGCTTTGAAATTCAGAAAAGAAATTTACATGTGTGATATCTCTAAGGATGATTTTAATAAACTCAAAGAGAAAGAGATGGATACATAGGATCTTTATATTGAAGCTTTGAGGAAGCTAGATCATACTATTTCCGAAGCTAATTCTTTGAAAAAGGAATTAGAAACTACTTTCAATGTAAATCTTGTTCTCTTACAAGAGAATGAAGAGTTACAAAAGAAAGTAGATGGCTTCACTAAAGATCTTGAGAAACTTACTAAGGGAAAATATAACTTTGATGCTCTACTGGGAAAATAACTTTTTTTAAATGGAAAATAAGGACTAGGCTATAAAAATGTTGATAAAGCTAAAAAGAATGAGAATTATTTTGTTAAAGCATAATCTTCATTATATTCTCATGCTATATGCTTTTATTGTAATCATCTTAGTCATATTATGAAATTTTATGCTTATAAGAGAAATGTTTCTAAAGCTAATTTTATCTAGGTACCAAAAGAAACTAGAAAGATTTCTGAAGCTACCTTAAAAGGACCCAATTTAGTTTGTTTACCTAAAGTTAAGTGATTCCTTACAGGTTTGCCTAAGGAGTAAGCAAGTGCACAACAAGTGGTACATAGATAGTGCTTACTTTAGGCATATGATAGTTGATAAGTCAAAGTTCACTTGTTTGGAGCTAAAAGATAAAAGAATAGTTAGCTTTGGAGACAATAGTAAAGCTAAAATAATTGGCTCAGGAACTATTAAATCAAGCCCATCAATCGAAGGAGTTTCTTTTATGAAAGGTATGAAATACACCCTACCCAGTGTGAGTCAATTGTGTGATAAAAATATGAGAGTAATTTTTGAACCCACTCATTGTGAAGTTCAAAGATTGCATGACAATCACACTTTATTTGTTGGTAATAGGAATGAAAATGTGTATTTGGTTGATCTTAATATATTGAATAATTCTGATGTGTGCTTAGCTTATTTAGATGATGATAGTTGGTTATGGTATAGAAAATTAGGTTATGCATGCATGAAAAAAATTTCTAAGATATCAAAAAATGAGCTTGTTAGAGGTCTACCTAAGCTAAAATTTGAAAAAGATGATGTTTGTGATGCTTGTCAATTAGGTAAATAAACTAGGTCATCTTTCAAATCTAAAGGCATGATTTCTACTTCTAAGCCTCTTGAACTCCTGCATTTTTATTTGTTTGGTCCTATTTCTCCATGTAGCTTAGGAGGTAAATCATATGCTTTTGTCATTGTTTATGATTATTCATGGTTTACTTGGACCTTCATCCTAATCATAAGGATCAGACATTTAATAAGTTTGTTCATTTTTGCAAGAAACTTCAAAATGAGAAAGGAGTTAATGTTATTTCAATTCAAAGTGACCATGGTAAGGAATTTAACAATATATCCTTTAAAGGCTTTTATACTGAACATAAAATCAATCATAACTTCTCAGCTCCAAGAACACCTCAACAAAATAGAGTGGTTAAAAGAATAGGACTCTTTAAGAAGTAGCTTGAACCATGATAAATGACGCTAATCTGCTAAAGTACTTCTGAGAACATCTTAAATAGAGCATTGGTGAGATCTTCCTTGAAAGAGACCCCCTATAAACTTTGAAAATGTAAAAAGCCTAATATGAGTTATTTTAAAGTGTTTGGGTGTAAATGCTTTATTCACAATAATAACAAGAATCAGCTTGGTAAATTTGATACTAAAACTGATGAAGGATTTTTTCTAGGCTATTGTGAGCATAGTGAAACTTATAGAATCTCCAATAAAACAACTCTTGTTGTTGAAGAATCTATTCATATAGTTTTCAAGGAATCTAACCAAACTCTACCTAGTAGAGATGTTGATGATGATTTTGTAGGTATTGAGTCACCCTCTAATAATAAGAAAGGAGATCACCAAGATAAAGTGTATGATGATACTTAAAATCAGGTTGAGTCCACTGATCAGACAATCCAACTTGAAGACAGTTAGGAAATTCATCAACCTACGCCTTAGAGAAATCAGCCTGAAGAATCTCAGAGTGATTTGCCTAAAGAATGAAGATATCACAGACATCATTCTAAAGAGGATTTTTGACAAGTCCATCTGAGAAAATGATGACCATAGGAGAACTTAGAAAGATGTTTGGCAATGTAGCATTTGTTTCACAAATAGAACCCAAAACAATTGATGAAGCGCAACAAGATGTAAATTGGCTTATGGAAATGCAAGAGGAGCTAAATGAATTTGAAAGAAATCAATTTTGGAGGCTTCTACCAAGACCTAAAAATCACTTTATCATAGGAACCAAATGGGTGTTTAGGAATAAGCTAGTTGAGCATGGAAATGTGATTAGGAATAATGTAAGACTAGTTGTTCAAGGTTACAACCAATAAGAGGGAATTGATTTTGATGAGATATTCGTACCGGTTGCTAGGATTGAGGCAATTAGAATGCTTTGTGCTTTTGCTTGTTATAAGAATTTTATTTTCTATCAAATGGATGTGAAGAGTGCTTTCTTGAATGGGTACTTAAATGAGGAAGTACATATGGAACAGCCTCCTAGATTTAAGGATTTCAATAAACTTGATTTCGTGTTCAAGCTAACTAAAGCTTTATATGGTCTCAAGCAAGCTCCTAGAGCTTAGTACGGGAGATTGAGCAAGTTCTTACTGAATAATGGTTTCAAGAGAAGAAGAGTGGACACAACTTTATTCATAAAAATTAGCTCAAAGATATCTTAATTATCCAAGTCTATATTGATGACATAGTATTTGGTTTAATAAATGATGAGTTAAGTAAAGGCTTTGGAGAAATGATGAGAAGTGAATTTGAAATAAGTATGATAGGAGAACTAAACTTCTTCTTTGGGCTTCAAATAAAGTAATGCAAAGATAGGATTTTCATAAATCAGTCTAAGTATACTAGGGAGCTTCTGAAAACGTTCAAGTTGGATTAAGGTAATATTGCCAAAACCCCCGTAAGTGCCACCATCAAGCTAGAGAAGGATGACAAAGGTAAATATGTTGATAGCAAGATGTTTAGAGGTATGATTAGCTCACTCTTGTACTTAATTGCAAGTAGGCCTAATATTCATTTTAGTGTTTTCCTTTGTGCTCATTTTCAAGCTAATACTAAAGATTCACACCTATTAGCTTTGAAATAAATTTTTTGGTATCTTGTGGGAACTCAAGACTTAGGTCTTTGGTACTTCAAAGGTACTTCATTTGGCCTTGTTGGGTATAGTGATACTGATTTTACAGGTAGCAGAGTTGATAGAAAAACTACTTCAGGTACATGTTAGTTTCTTGGAGCTAGCTTGGTTTCTTAGTTTATCAAAAACAAATATCAGTAACTCTTGCTGTTGAAGAATCTATTCATATAGTTTTCAAGGAATTTAACCAAACTCTACCTAGTAGAGATGTTGATGATGATTTTGTAGGTATTGAGTCACCCTCTAATAATGAGAAAGGAGATCACTAAGATCAAGTGTATGAGTATACTTAAAATCAGATTGAGTCCACTGATCAGACAATCCAGCTTGAAGACAGTCAGGAAATTCATCAACCTACGCCCTAGAGAAATCAGCTTGAAGAATCTCAAAGTGATTTGCCTAAAGAATGAAGATATCACAAACATTATTCTAAAGAGGATTTTTTATAAGTCCATCTGAGAAAATGATGACCAGAGGAGAACTTAGAAAGATATTTGGCAATGTAGCATTTGTTTCATAAATAGAACCCAAAACAATTGATGAAGCACAACAAGATATAAATTGGCTTATGGAAATGCAAGAGGAGCTAAATCAATTCAAAAGAAATCAAGTTTGGAGGCTTCTACCAAGACCCAAAAATCACTTTATCATAGGAACCAAATGGGTGTTTAGGAATAAGCTAGTTGAGCATGGAAATGTGATTAGGAATAAAGCAAGACTAGTTACTTAAGGTTACAACCAATAAGAGGGAATTGATTTTGATGAGACATTCACACTGGTTACTAGGATTGAGGCAATTAGAATGCTTTGTGATTTTGCTTGTTATAAGAATTTTATGCTCTATCAAATGGATGTGAAGAGTGCTTTCTTGAATAGGTACTTCAGGTACATGTTAGTTTCTTAGAGCTAGCTTGGTTTCTTGGTTTATCAAGAAATAGATATCAATAGCTTTATCTCTGGATGAAGCTGTGTAGCTCAAATTCTTTGGATTAAACAAGAGCTTGAAGATTTTGGATTAAGGTATAAGCACATCCTCATTATTTGTGACAGTACAAGTGCTATAAATTTGGCTAAAAATGTTGTATTGTATTCTAGAAGTAAACATATTGAGATTAGACATCATTTTATTAAGGATCATATTCAAAAGGGAGACATTGAGCTAATTTTTATGCCTACTAAAAATAGCTTGCTTACATTTTCACTAAACCATTGAGTGAGGACCAATTTTGCAAAATTAGGAGAGAGCTAGGATTGATGGTTCTTAAGTTCAACAACAAATTTGTTTAATTTTTTTGTTTCTTCTTTTAATATATATATATATATATATATATATTCTTATTTTCCATTTAGCTTTGTTTTATAATTTTTTTTGCTTGCTCCCTAGAATTAATGTGTGCTAATATTTTTAATTTATTTGTTTAAGTTCATTAGTATGAAAATTTATGCTTATGCTTGTGATTGGACTTGAACATTCTGTAATCCTTTTTTTTTACCTATACTAGTAGTATATTTTTGTTATATGCTTTAAGGCTAACTAGCATGTCATTTGGGCCTAAGAAGCAATTAAGCCCATATGCATGTATTAGTGAAAATAGATAATTTAATTCAACTTGTTTAGGTTTCTCATTGGGCCTAATTTGTATCATTCTCATTAGGCCTAATTTGCATCATTTTCATTGGCCTTTCCTGCTTTTTTTTTAAAAACTATATTGTTAATACATTTTGAAACAAAAACCCTAACACCATCTTTTTCTTTTGTGCCGTCAACTTCCCTCTCTTCTCTAAACCTTTTGAAACCAAATATAAAACCAATTTTTGTGCCATCAACTTCTTTTCTTTTTGAAATTGAACCTTGTTTTTTGTTCACAACTCCATCTTTCTCATTTTGAATCAACCTTTCCTTAAGCTTTTATAGGATTATTCTTATGTTCTTGAAATGGGCAAATCCAAAAGAGAAAGAAGAGAGTCTCTAGCTCAAGTGAGTCTCTCGAATTTGATATGAAATCTTCAAAAAGAGCGAGATCAGAGAAAGCTGATTCGAAAAAAAAGTAAGAAATCAAAGAAGTTTGTAGGTAGTGAAAGCATAACCGAAAAGAAAGTAGCAATGCCTATGGGGACCGGACTTAAAATTGTAAGAAACAAGTTAATGGAAGCTAGATATATTGACTGTGAGTTGTTTGGGAGTTCTAAGTTTCCTTTCAAGAAGTGGTTGAAAGAGAAAACTTGGTGGGACTTCATCAACACTCATAAAGTCATCTATGAGAACCTTGTTAGGCAGTTTTATGGCTTGGTGGAAGTGGTGAATAGTGAAAGCTTTAAAGTGACTTTAAAAGGGAAAGCTTACCAAATCACTCTTGATATGCTTGCTAAAGCATTTAGAATTTTGAATGATGGCACTAGAGTTGTGAAAATTGTGGATGTTAAAAAAGTTACCGGATTCAATAAAAACCAGTTCGAAAGTAAAATTGTGCAAGAAATAGAGGAATATGAGGGAGATTCTTACTCTGCCTGAATGCTTAAAACAAGCTTTAGAGTGGTTCATCAGTTTATTTGCATGTTCTTAGCACCAAGATCTGGAAGCTATCAATATGTAAGCTCTCTTAAACTCTATATTTTATGGCATTTGATGAAACGAAAAAGGTTTAATTTGTGTTATTTACTGATGGGATACATGACTAACGTTGCAAAACTAAGGCTCTACCTTATGTTATGCATCTTACCAAACTGTTTAAACACTTGAATGTTGATTTGAGTGATGAGGTGTATGTGTCTGTGGGAAAGAGAGATATGATTTCTAAAAGGTTTTTGATGAAAATTAAGTGAAAAATAGAGAGGAAATAAAAGAAGATTATGCGTTTAGTTATGAGTAGGTAGAAGTGTCAAAACTTGGAAAGAAAATTAAGTCTGTGAGTGATAGAAAATTAATGAGTAGTTTTGAAGAGGAAGAGGAAACTGATTCTGATGTTAACGGTAGTGAGAGTAAATCTAATTCAAAAAATTTTGAGCCTGATGAAGATAAATCATCTAAAGAAAATGAGTCTGATTCTGATGGGGATGAATATAATTTAAGTGGTTCTTTTAGTGCCAGCTTGGAAATAAAGAGAGGTGTGGAGGCTAATGAGAGGAAAAAGGCTGGAAAAATAATTAAGCAGGGTGCTGATTTGTTTAGAGTTGAGAAATTAGTGAACAAAATAGAGGTTTTAGTTAATCAACTAGAGAATTTTATGACTGCCAAGCTTAAAACTAAAGAAGATAATTTGGATGATTTCATAAAAAAGAAGAAAGCAGGTCTGGATATTGAGGGACAACAACTTGTTGATGATATGCAAGAGAACCGTGAAGCATTTCTCTTAAATTGCAGGAATGCTTTTGGTGCTCTTGTGCAGAGAATGGTAAAAAAGCAACGGAAATAGACTTGCTCTCATCTAAAGCTGCAAGAAGACAATTCATGCAAGACTGATGAGCCTTTTTCTCATGATCAGAAGGACAATCAAGCAACTGCTAAAAACAAAGAAGATTTAGAAGAGAAAGAATATGAAAATTCTAAAGAACCTGCAGCCAGCCCCAA
>CATIWO010196521.1:0-17048 GCA_949673435.1 Macaranga tanarius
AGCGCCAGTGTCTGCTCGCAGACTCGCCAGTCGAAATTCTTCCGCTAGACACGCCCGTGTCTTGTTACACGGTTTGAGACATACCCGTGTCTCTCCCCATGTCCTCAACCTGAAAATTCAATTCACATACATTCCAAAATAATTCACAATTACAATACAATATCATCAACACTCACTTTACTCAAACTCAATTCTTGGTATCACAATTGCACCATATCACACCATTCTAAAAAAATTCACAATTATAATCTCACATCAATCCACAATCAACATATGTGTATACACACAATGTAAAAATGCATGTTTATGCTTGTTAGTTATCCGGTCGGAATCATCACACGTTTCACACACGTTGCTTTATTCCTCACATAATTCATATTTTTCATATTCAAGTGGCCATTCTTGAGACTCTCTGCCCAGCTCAATCTCAGATCTCGCACGTTTATATTCCTCACACGAATGGCCACATTTGAGACTCTCTACCCAGTTCAGTCTCAGTTTCATATTCAGTGGAGGCTCTCTGCCCAGCTCAGTCTCCACTATCATACGTATTCCTCACATTCCTCACATCATTCATTATGCATATGAATTTCACCATCACAATTCAATATTCATTTTAATTCTCATCATTTTCAACAACATGGTGAATCACAATTCATATCATAATAAGTGGATTGCACAATTAAACATGTGTGGCATCATTCACAAATCACCACCACACATTTCTAATCAATCATTCAATTTTCTCACCAACAATATATACATATATATCCCATTCTTACCACATTATATGGCATCCACAAATCAATATACTTAAACAACTATAGTTACTTGAGAGTCAATATAAGTAAGCATTATATTAACAATTACTTACCTCAAGTCTTCAACTCCTTCAAGAAGAAAAGCTTCTTCTAGTGAGTGGTGTCTCCTCTATTCTTGTTAAATCCTACACATAACTATACATCAATACCACAAAGTAACATGACACTTCTACTCAGATGCAACTAATTGCAACTTCAAGCTTAAGGTTTAATGTATCCGAATAATTCACACACAAGTCCAATGACCATAAAAATAATACTGAAGCAAGTCATATGAGTCTACTAATAATTCTTAACAGCAAATTCAGCTCAGGCTCAAAAAATGAAAGTTGTAGAAGACTCGTTGAAATTTTTATAGCATCTGAGCTTGCTCAATTTGGAGTTCTACAACTCTAGATATCACTATATAACCAATATACAAAAAAATTCACAAACTAGCCTATATACTACTGCTGGCGTATTTGATGTATGAAGTTCATGATGCTATTAAAAATCATAGACATATCCTAAAATCACCAAATTCATATAAACTCTATATATATGGGTCTAATTTCATTCCTAACTAAAATCACATAATTAGCATGTGTAGAGAATTAATTATGAATTTTTGAATCCATTCAGGTAGAACACGGTATCAACATGAGCAATAAAATGCCCGGCCTTATTCGACCTTCCTAACAGCATATTCAGTTTAAGCATAAAATATAAACATTTTAGAGAACTCTCTGAAGTTTTTAGAGCCTCTAACTATGCTCAAATCAGAGCTCTATAGCTCAAGTTATAGCTAAAATAATAAAACTAAAAAACAGAGGAACATGACTCAAAAATTAACAACAACCAAACTCAACTACAATCAATCATAAAGCATGTAAAGCTTACCAATTAAGCCTCCAATGAACTAAAGACCTTCTAATGCTTCCTAATTGTTAGCTAGAGCAAGATCACAATCCCTCCAAAAATCTCTCAAGAGCTCTCTTCTTCTTCTTCTCTAAAATCTCTACAACTCTACCCATACACACACACATATACACACACAAATATAACCTCCAATCAAAAGCTAACAAATGTCTCCCTAAAGTCTTCCTCCTCATAATTGTATATTAAATGTATAATTGTCAACTACAATAACAATAATAATAATAATAATAAAACTAGATAATTATAACCAAATATCTCCACAATAACCTATTGTCTCCTTAATGAATTTGAATTAATTCACAATAGCCCATAACTTCTTATTGTGAAAATTTACTCCAAACTTTTCTTACAATTTAGTTCTCTCTCTACACTTATACACATGCTTAAACTTAAATAAAGTCTACTATCTGTTATACATAAAATGCAATACATATATCATAATTACGTATGGTAAAGCGCGGGTGTTACATTTCTTCCCTCCTCAAAGAAAATTTCATCCTTGAAATTAATTACTCACCATCTTTCGAGAATAAATATGGGTATTTCTACTTCATTAGTTCTTCTACTTTCTATGTTGCTTCTTTAGGTGAACAATAACTTCACTTCACCTTTACTATTGGAATTCCTTTATTCCTCAATCACTTCACCTTTCGATTTAGAATTTCTATCGATTCTTCCACATACGTCAATCTTTCAAAAATCTGTATCTTAGGATTTTGTATTACATGAGTAGGATCTGATCTATATCATTTCAATATAAACATAAGGAATACATCATGAATAGATAACAATTTCCTTAGCAAATCCAATTTATATGCAACTGGTCCACCTTCTTTACAATTTCATACTGTCCACATATTTCGGACTAAATTTTCCTTTCTTTTTAAATTTTAAAATTCTCTTCTTGGCCTTCTCAAAACTCTGCATACTTTTCCATACTCAAATGAAACCCAAAGCAACTCAGAGACACCCCAAAAATATACTGAACATTAACAATTCAATTCATTCACAATTTTATGGTATTCAATCAATCATGAGTCTCAAACATATATATTCATCCTTTTATAGTCTCCATAACTCTTTCATACAATATATCTCATTCACAATGTAAGCCCAAAGTATATCTATATCCCCACATCATTTAATATTCGTATAATCACCCGTTATGATACATTTAATATTCACAATCAACTCATATATAGAGGATTATATATATAACCAAATATGTACATTCGTATTACATCATTTCTAACACCCTCAATCATTAATTCCGTACTAGACAAGTATAAAACTAATAAATAACAATTGAGTAGACATCACATAAATTTCAAATCTCAATTCTATAATTAATATTTGCATTCATCTCAACAATAATGATAACATCTCACAATAATTCACATAAATGCAAAAGTTTACACTTTCATATCTCAATCTCATTGTTTGATATCATTTGCCTTATCAATGGACACTTAGCCAATCGACTTATCAATATTTCACATAGTCGATGGTCATAAAGCCAATTGACTTAATCAATTTCACATAGTTGATAGTCACAAAGTCAATCAACATATTAACATTTACTCCCAAACATAACCTTATTTATCCGATGAACCAAACTCAAGTTCATAATATATACACGCTTACAACCATAATTCTAATACCATCATAATTTATGTTGCTACATTCAATCTTATACCTTACATAAATACATCAACATCATTTACATCCAATATCATCACATTCCACAACACAACTCAAGTAATATAGTTCATCCAAAATACTCATCATACAAGGATAATGAACAAGTAGAATTCACACATTTTCTTTATTATCAATGTGAGTCTATATCATTCATATGCATTCTTATTATTGCTAGAATATATGCAATACCAAGTCCACAATATATTCAATTGATATATCACACAAGCATTATTGTTCATATAAAATTCTTAATAAATTAATTCTTAAATAAGATTAATATTCTATTAACAAAATTAACATATCCTTGCATCTCATTCATTATATCTAATAACTACTTACTCAAATACTTTCCACCTCAACAAGTGAGAGTTCTTCCTTGCTCTTTATAGCTCATACAGAAAACTACACATCTAATACATATACAATACATCTCACTTACACTCTAATTCATCTAATTCAATCCATTATCCACAATTCAATTTATAAATAAAAAAAATCATGCACACAAATCTCATAACTCTGATTTCCTATAGGAATTGGTACTATGAGTCTATTTTAATACCATTGGTGGTTGCAACTTCTGAAAAGACTGATATTTCATTTCCATACATCAACTCTTCCATGTTGCTTTCCTTATTGATCATCCGTAACAAAAATTCAAAATTCATGACATCTTTGTTACCTTGACTCAATTCTTTTTAGTTGAAAATATATTCAAACTTCTATTATTTTCCACCAATAATGTTTTTCAACTCTCAAATATAATTACTAATAAAGAGCTCCAGAGCAAAAGTCAAAGAAGTCTCCTCATACGATCATGACTGTCCGAATATATAGACTATTATTCTTTCTCTTGTATTCACACCTATTCTATCCTTTGCCTTGAAGCCTTGACATGAATCACATAACTTCCATAGCTTCATTAATAAATTTCAATCCACTCCCCTCATAATTTTCTGCTCAAAGAAAAATAATTTCCTCACTCTCAATTTATTTTACTAAAATATCACACAATTATCTTTCCCTGCCAAAACTATTCATGAATACTTGTCATATTCTTCTTTATTTGATAAATAAAAGCATTATCAAATAAAATAGTCACAACTGATTCAAATTCTATTAAAAAGTCTGGTTCATAAACATTATAATAATAACTAATGTATTAATTACTCCCAATGACATAATTAGAAATTTATGATAGCTATACCAAATTTCGAATAGCGTCTCGGCAAGATAATATTCTGTTATCCAAAGTTACTAATATCTATTTTTTAAAATTCATTCTTCTCCAAAACACTGTAACATCTTTACATTTATCAAACAAGTTCTTATTTCATAATAATAAATGATAAATAATTAGTCTTTATCACAATGTAACTCAATAATTCATAATCATAATCAACATACAATTATTCTTCATCATTCTTGTTTAATATAAACATAATTAATGCCATCATAAAGTACTATTCAATCCATCAATTTATCCTCTTTCAACTCCCAATATACTATTCTTTATAAGATAATCAATACTGATGTGATCCTGAGTATAATTTAATTTCAAATCTGCCTTTCAATACTAAATAATTGCCATAGTTTATCTGGAACACGTTAGAAAATTCTATACTTATAAATTCACTCATTCTTCTCGAATTAATCTTTACTAAACCTTCAACATCTATTAAATAGGCTTCTTGCTTATTCCAAATCACATATGATATAATCGCAATTGGAATCAACAAACATGTACAATTTTTTCTTCTCCCACTATCTCTATTTTCTCCACTCTTGAATATGTATAACTATCTCTTTACATAACAAGTTCTAATATCCTGATAGTTCCATACCCAATATATTCTCAAAATAATACTAATCCTTCTTTAACTTCATAACTATTAAGTTTGCACATCTCATGTCAGGTAATAGTTCTAAGTAAAATCCTTGTCACCATTTTTTTTCGTTTGTACCACTTGACTCAATTAGTTGAGATTTTCCATCACTTATTGTCAATGGACAATCTTTAACAAATTGACCCGCTTCTCTACAATTATAACATATCCTTAGCTTAGGACTCGAGCACTTTTCTAAATATTTCTTACCACCATCGTTATAATTGCATCCTGGAAATATTGTACCATTTATAGATTTAGCATCAACTTTTCATCTTTTAGACTCTTCAAATTCCTTACTAAGTCTTTCCTTCATTAGTTAACCGAATAAACACTCACTATATCGTCTAAATTATCTTTGTTAAGAATCAGAACCTTAAATAATGAACTACCACTTATTTGAATTAAAATAGCGAGTCCACTAGTATTTTCCTTCTTTTTAGCTTTATATCTTTCTCTTCTTCTATATATTTTTCATCGTGTAATGCAATTTCCACTAAATCTCTGTAATTTAGTAGTTTGATTATCATTCTCTCTCTTAAATCTCTAAATTCAATAATTTCTCATGTATCTTTGCTTTAACTCATCAGTTGTTATCTTTTTAGAAACATACTTTGATAATCTCTCAAATTTCACCTCATAATTGACCACAGGTGAATCATTTTGCCTCAATTCTAAGAATTCAATCTTTGTTCTATCTTTATATACCTCTAAAATATCTTTCTGTAAATTCTTTAAAAGAAAAGGCTATTCAAATCATGGTCATCAATATATTTCGCTTCCCAGCATTGTCTTCTACTAAGTTAGAGCATCTTGCTCAAACAATGTCACTGCATAACTAATTCTTTTTGCATCTATATAATCAATTTAATCTAGAATTCTTTTCGTATTCTATAATCATCCTTTACTAGGGTGGAATCACTAAGACTGTAAAAAACCTTTGCACCTTGCTCTCTTATATTTTCATAATTCTCATCAACAGTGCTATCTACTTGCTTGACTCATTCTTCTTATCTCTTAATCAATTCACTAATATACACAAATACGCATCTTATGAAGGGGTTATAAATAAAAATTTATTCAAGCTCAAATAAAGCATGCACATGTATTTGTCGAAAATTTAACTCTGCTAACTCATTTGGCCGATGAGTTGAGCTTAGTGTCCTTCCATCCTGACATATGTAATGCATATCAACTATATGTCATCTATGACTTATGCATGATATGCCATAAATAAAACATGTTCTCATATCCCGAGGGAATCTAATCCATGCTCTGATACCACTTAATGTAGCACCCTTAATATACCACATACACGTATCCACAATAATACACCAATATGTGACTAGAGAAAATTTTCTCAATCATATAATAAATTTATCAAAACTTGTACAATGTACACAAAGCTTACTGTTGTACATAACATTACACATTCATACCAAACATACATAATGCTAAAAAGTTGCCAAATGCCATATGCTATAAGAGGATGAGATTGTCAACACCAAGCTTGCCTCAACCCACCAGAGCTCTCTAATAAGGCACGCCTCAAACTCTTCCTATCAATGTCCTGAAAAATACAATTTGCAAAGGAATGAGCTTGCAACTCAATAAGTAATTATTAATATAATTATACATATAATACTTCTCAAGAACTAATTAGTTCAATATAATTAAAATAACTGAAAGTGGACTATACGACCGTATCTCTACCCGTGTAGTCTACTGGTTAAAAACTTCCATTGGGACACGGCTGTGTATCAAACTCAACATGCACTAGTGAGCGCCAGTGTCTGCTTACAAACTCGCCAGTTAAAATTCTTCCGCTAGACACGCCCTGTGTCTTATTACACGGTCTGAGACACGCCCATGTCTCTTCCCGTGTCCTCAACCTGAAAATTCAATTCATATACATTCCAAAATAATTCACAATCACAATAAAATATCATCAACACTCACTTCACTCAAACTCAATTCTTGGTGTCACAATTATACTATATCACACCATTCAAGGAAATTCATAATTATAATCTCATATCAATCCACAATCAACATATGTATATAAACACAATGCAAAAATGCATGTTTATGCTTGTTAGTTATCTGGCTGGAATCATCACACATTTCACACACTTTACTTTATTCCTCACATAATTTATATTTTTTATATTCAAGTGGCCATTCTTGAGACTTTTTTCCCAGCTCAATTTTAGATCTCACACGTTTATATTCCTCACACGAATGGCCACATCTGAGACTATCTGCCCAGCTCAGTCTCAGTTTTATATTTAGTGGAGGCTCTCTGTCCATCTCAATCTCCATTATCACATGTATTTCTCACATTCCTCACATTAATCATTATGCATATGAATTTCACCATCACAATTCAACATTCATTTTAATTCTCATCATTTTCAATAACATGGTGAATCACAATTCATATAATAATAAGTGGATTGCATAATTAAACATGTGTGGCATCATTTACAAATCACCACCACACATTTCTAATCAATCATTCAATATTCTCACCAACAATATATATATATATATATATCTCATTCTTGCCACATTACATGGCATACGCAAATCAATATAGTTAAACAACTATAGTTACTTGAGAGTCAATATAAGTAAGCATTATATTAACAATTACTTACCTCAAACCTTCAACTCCTTCAAGAAGAAAAGCTTCTTTTAGTGAATGGTGTCTCCTCTATCCTTGTTAAATTCTACACAAAACCATACATCAATACCACAAAGCAACATGACACTTCCACTCAGATGTAACTAATTGCAACTCCAAGCTTAAGGTTTAATGTGTCCAAATAATTTACACATAAGTCCAATGACCATGAAAATAATACTGAAGCCAGTTATATGAGTCTGCTAATAATTCCAATTAGAATTACTCAATTCAGACAGGTACAAAATAATCTATGAATTTTTTATTAAAATCGGCCAAAATAAAGCTAACAGGTTGAATAAGAAAATGTCGAGCCCTACCAGACAACCTTAACAGCAAATTCAGCTCAGACTCAAAACATAAAAATTGTAGGAGACTCTCTGAAGTTTCTAGAACATCTAACCTTGCTCAATTTGGAGTTCTACGACTCTAGATATCACCATTTAACCAACACACAAGAAAATTCACAAACCAGCCTATATACTACTGCTGGCATGTTTGATGTATAAAGTTCATGATGCTCTTAAAAATCATAGACATGTATTAAAATCACTAAATTCATACAGACTCTACATATATAGGTCTAATTTTATTCCCAACTAAAATCACACAATTAGCATATGTAGAGAATTAATTATGAATTTTTAAACTCATTCAGGTAGAACAGGATATCAGCATGAGTAATAAAATGTCTGGCCTTATTCAACCTTCCTAACAGTAGATTCAGTTTAAGCACAAAACATAAATATTTTAGAGAACTCTCTGAAGTTTTCAGAGCCTCTAACTATGCTTAAATCATAGCTCAAGTTATAGTTAAAATAATAAAACTATAAAACAGACGAACAGGACCCGAAAATTGACAACAACCAAACTTAACTACAATCAATCACAAAGCATGTAAAGGTTACCAATTAAGCCTCCAATGAACTAAAGACCTTCTAATGCTTCCCAATTGTTAGCTAGAGCAAGATTACAATCCCTCCAAAAATCTATCAAGAGCTCTCTCTTCTTTTTCTTCTCCAAAATCTCTACAACTCTACCCATACACACACACATATACACACACAAATACAACCTCCAATCAAAAGCTAACAAATGTCTCCCTAAAGTCTTCCTCCTCATAATTGTATATTAAATGTGTAATTATCAACTTAAATAACAATAATAATAATAATAATAATAATAATAAAACTAGATAATTATAACCAAATATTTCCACAATAACCTATTGTCTCCTTAATGAATTTGAATTAATTCACAATAGCCCATAACTTCTTATTGTGATAATTTACTCTAAAGTTTTCTTACAATTTAGTCCTCTCTCTACACTCATACACATGCTCAAACTTAAATGAAGTCTATTATCTATTATACATAAAATACAATACATACATCATAATTGCGTATGCTAGAGGGCAGGTGTTACAATATATATATATATAGTTACATTATATTAAATATATTATATCTAATAAATTGTACTATCTTCTTTATAAATTTTACTTTTAAGTTTTATTTTAATATTTATATTTTAATAGTTTTATATTTGTAATATATAAAATAAGATGATTATAATTTGATCATATTAGATAAGATGATTATAATAGTACTATCTTTTAATATATTTTACCATTAAAATTTTATATATGAATTTAAACTTATTTTATAATTTAAACATGTATTGAAAATTAAATTTAATTGATGAGTATATTTATTTTATTTCAAACAAACAATTAGTATTTAAAATTTCAAATATTATATGTTAAATCAGTACTTAAATTTAATAATAGATTATCAAAAAAAATTGTTTGAGTATAATTAATTACTAAAATGGTACTAAATTTTTCTTGTAATATATAATTTTAGATTTCTAATCTTTTTTTAGGGCAATTCTAGATTTCTAATTTTACCAATCATTGATTATCAATTTTATAATACATCATAAAAAATAAAGATAATAGCTATTAGAAAAATTATTGAGATATATATACTCACATACATATATTATGTATGTGTGTCTATATACATATATGTATATGTGTATGTATGTATGTATGCATGTGTTATATATATAGATAGATATATATATATATATATATATATGGCTTAATACATACCTAGCCCCCTGAACTTGCCAGCTTTTTTCACTTTTGCACCTTAACTTACGATTTTGTCATTTCAACACCTGAACTTGCCGCTTTTTGACTAAAATACACTAATCTAATAATATAATACACCTACCACCCCCCGTACTTGCCACTTTTTGTCAGTGTGACACCTCTACTTGCAGATTTTAGTCAGTTAAATACCTCAATATCTCACATGATAATTCGCTAATGCAAGGACGGGAGTTTAAAAATTACATTTTAGGCAAGTTCAGGTGTTGAAATGGCAAAAACATAAGTTGAGGTGCCAAAGTGAAAAAAGCTGGTAAGTTCAGGGGGCTGTGTATGCATTATGCCTATATATATATATATATATATATATATATATATAGTAAATTATCGGTTCTGGTTTCGGTTCTTCAGTTCGAAACAATTTAGGACGGTTCAGTTCGGATCTCGGTTCGAAGAACTTAAGATCTCCAGATCCGTCCCAATAAAAAATTTTGGGATTGTTTGGTTCAAAGAGAGTCAAACAATCAATGGAAATTTTCGGTTCAGATTTTCGAAACAATTCGAATTCTCCGCAACTCGTGCTCAGCCGTAAACATATCTTAAAAATATTTAAAAGAAAAAACTATTAGTGCTAGATCTAGAAATACATATTATAGTCATTCTACGATGAAAATGGTTAAACTATATTTGATTTATGATACTATGTTTAATATGTTCAATAGAATATTATAAGCCAAATATATACATAGCCCAATAGAATATTATAAGCCAAATATATACATAGCCCTCTGTACTTATAACGAAAATCCTAATTCCTCCATGTACTTAGGTTGAACGTTATAGATTTCTCAACTTGTGAATTCTATATCGATTATAAACCAAATACATCCATAACTCCCTATATTTATAATAAAAATCGTAATTCCTCTAAGTTTTAAAGTTTAACTTCATAAACACCTCAACTAGTGAAATCCATATATTTTAAACACTTTCGTGCTGACTTGGCCACGCAAGTCATTACACAGGCTCATTATATGCACTCTACCGGAGCTTTTGGAATAGTTTTCTCTCACAAAAAAATTTCATTTTAGTCCCTAATCTTATATTTAAATTTCAAAAAGGGTCAAATTGATTATTGTAGATAAAAAGATATTTCAACATGTAATTTCTAGCTCAATTAACTTTATAAATTACTAAAATTACTAAAAATAATAAGAATATTATTTTACAATTATTTTTAAATATATAAAATATTTTAAAATAAAAATTAAAATAATTTAAACATAAATTAAAAATATTTTAATATTTATAAAATCACAAAAATTTAGATTATAAAATTAATAAATTTATAAAATATTATGAGTTTTACATTGTAAATTGTAAACAAATTAAAATTAATAATAAAATAATAAAAAATACATTATGCAAATGCAAATTTTATTTTAATTTTAAATCAAAATTATTCAAAACTATACATAAAAATAAGAATAATTTAAATTAAAATAAGTGACTATTAAAAATTTTATTGACAATTTAAACTCAAATTAATTATTATAAATAAAAATACTTTTAAATTTATACTTTCTACATTAATTAAGTTAATAATTTTAAAGAAAATAAGAATTATCATTTTATAATTTTTATTAATAAATATTTTATTTAAAAACTCAGCAATTCGTTTGGCAATTTGTATAGTTCACTTTATGGTGTTAATTAGTCATAAATCAATTTTTTTAATTTTTTTTAATAATTTTGATTGTAGAAATGTTGACAAAAGTTTCACATCCATAAAGGATAACCACCAATTCACAAAAAAAAAATAATAATAAAAATGGTATTAAGAACTCCGCTTTGGTCATTTCCTTAACTTCGCTTCCATGCTAAATTGGAGTTAAAATGATGGAAAAGGACTACTTTAATGAGCTTTTAATTCACCTAATTGTCCTTGGTGAGCAAAAATTGAACCAGATCAAAACCGAACTAAAAATCAATAATTTTAGTTTAATTCAGTTTGTATTTCTTCAAAATTGAAAAAAATTCAATTTAAACAGAATAAACCGAAGTTTATATATATATATATATATTTGTGTGTGTGAATTTGGTGAAAAGTGCCTTTTTTTAGTCCAGGAGACAGAGGTTCTGAGTTTTAACTTTTTCACCCACTTTTTTTAAAAAAATTTTTGAAAAATCAGTTGGATTTGGTTTTCAATTTGATTTCTATAAGGTTAAAAATTTGGTCAATTCAGAAAACCGAACCACCTGAATGCTCAACCCTAAATGCCCCTTGCTACCTCCAAAAAACTAAACAATAACATATATATATATATTGACTCTCTCCACCACATATAAAATATAAATTTATTCTTCAAAAAAAAATATAATATAAATTTAAATTAATAACAATTAATTAAAGTAGTGAACTACTTTTGTTTTAATCACGTTCATTTTTTAATTATTATTCTTTTAATTTAAAAATGTTACTTATTCGATGTGAAATATGTATTTTAAATTTTTATATTTTCAAATAAAAATGTGATATATGAATTTTAGAGAAAATTTTCACTCCGGTAGTATTATATTGGACGGCCAGTTGTAATTTATTTTTTTTGGTAAAGTATAAAACATTAAAATTTATGTTATAAATGTAGATGTATTTTTTTTAGGGATAAGTACAAAAAAATACCATGTGATTTGACGCATTTTTACTTATAGACTTGTGATTTTTTTCGTGACATTTAAAGGTATGTGATTTTATTTTCTAACACTTTAATACCCTTTTAACTAATATTGACATTATTTTATAATAAAATATTAATATAACACTATCTTTCACTAATAAAAATATTTTACATGTGATTTACCATCAATATGACTATTTAGATACTTTTAGAAATATCGTAAATTTATTTTAAAAATTATTTGTTTTTATTCCTAATAAAATAAAAAATACATCTTATTTTTTTGTAAATTTATTTTAGTTAGTTGAATGATATACTACTTAGTAAATAATTTTATTATTAAATATTTATATTATTTTATTATTACATGATATATTTTTAATAATATTACTAAGTATAGTACTAAAATGCAAGTAAAATCAAACTATAGATCCTTAAATATTACGAAAAAATTACAGACTTATAAGTGAAAATACGCTAAACCACGTAGTATTATTTTTTTTTTGTAGTTATCCTTTTTTTTATTACAAAATTAATTATTCAGTTGTAGTGGTAAGAATTTCGCAAAATTTTCAATTATGCTCGTTGGCTTGCCTAGAGAGGTTCATGTTTCCATTATAACGTTCAAGTTTCAACTATACAATTCTATGGAATCCATAGCCTGCGGTCTTGCAAAGGCCGTTGTAGTGGTTCAAACAAAGCAAGAAAGATTTCAATCAATCATCCTTTTAGGCCCTTCTGTTTCGAACACTAGTAGAATTATATTACCCTTTTTTCATAAAACAACCCCGGAAGCCAAGTAGATCGGGACCAACCAATACTAAACTAGTGATGATGATGACGGAAAATCAAAAAAACCAATACAGACCCAGAATTCTATGCCTTCATGGCTACAGGACAAGTGCTGCAATCCTCCAAAAAATGATAGGAAGATGGCCTGAAACTGTTCTTGAAAAGCTCCAACTTCATTTTCTTGATGGCCCAGTTCTTGCTCGAGGAGAATCCGGTCTTGAACGGATTTTTGATCCCCCTTATTATGAATGGTTTCATAGTAGTGAGGTAATGAGATCTTTTCCCATTATTATCTAATTTTATTGTGTTTTGGTTCTTCTATTAAAACAAGAAGTAACAAGAAATGGGTATAATTTGAAAATGGTTATTTCAATTTCTTTTTCTCAGGATTATAAAGAGTACTGGAATTTTGAAGAATGTCTTGCTTATATTGAAGAATATATGATAAAGCATGGTCCTTTTGATGGTTTGCTTGGTTTCTCTCAGGTGGGCTGGATTCAATTTACTTGCTGCAATTTTTTCTTGGAACAGCTTGTTTTAATTATTCTATTTTCTTTTTTTTATTCTAAATTTGGTTAATGAATTCAGGGAGCACTTATAGCAGCTGCTTTGCCTGGAATGCAAGCTCAGGTATGGTATCAATGTCTAATTTTTCTGAAATTTTCCAAGTACTTGAAATCTGAAACTTTAAAGGACAGAACTTGATCCCATTTGTTTAATAAGCTTGATTTCTGTAAACTGTAATTGTAGGGTGTGGCTTTTACCAGAGTTCCAATGATAAAGTTCCTTATACTAATATCTGGGGCTAAGTTTGGAGGGTACAAGTTTGGCCAACCTAAGCTAGCTGCAAATGCATATTCACCTCCTATTGCCTGTCCTTCTCTTCACTTTATAGGTAACTTCAATAATGTGCATCACTTGGTTCTGTTTGTTTCCTAACTTGCTTATATTGATTTTTTTCCCCTTTCCTTTTACCATAGCAATAGCTAACTGCAATAATAAACATTCTTTTAGCGTTTATCTCATGTACTTTGGTTGCAGGATCATATATCATTCTCAAAGCAAATTATGAAACAGTATATCATGATATTATGCACTAAATACTGCATCTCTGTATGAACTATTACATGCATAAAGCATTATAATGACTAGCAAGCTATTGCAAAAGTGATACCGCAAACTAAACAGTAATGCAACTAGTTGTTATGGAAATGAATTGCAGTGAATCTTTCTTTTCTTAAAAAGAATATTTGTCTCTTCAGCATGTTTTACAGGCAATGACAGTTGCTAAAAGCAGTATAGTTTTTGTGACATGACTGCAGCATTAAGTTACTTCATTTAGAAAATGGAGAAGCCTAAGTTCTGAAATTCCCTTAGATGACACTAAAAAAGCTATGCCATCCTCAAAATCTAGAGGTTTCAGAATACAAAATAAATAAGGATGTTGAAAAAATTCTCATGTAGTTCCAAATCCACTTTTTGTTTGCACTTTTCAGTTGGGTGCCTAATTTTCTGATCATGTTCTCTTGCATTAGTAAACAATTGTCTTACAAGTTGTTAGTCAAGTAATATTTGGACTTTTGAATTTGTCAGAGTTCATTTTGAAAGTGCATTAATGATTCCATTAAAAGTGTGCATTTTTGTCTAGATCAGCTAGCCATTTTTTGTTTGAAACTTTGCTCTGTGTTTGTGTTAAAGAAAATGATGAAGGCAGGTTAAGAAGGAAAAAGTTCAAATATAGTGCATAAAGCTATTTTAAAACTGTACAATCTGGCAGTGATCTGGACTTTAGCTCATGACATGAAAACAAAATTGACTTATAAATGTTATGTTTGAATTCATCATGGCCATCTATGGGGAGCAGATTTTAGGTTAGCAGCATTTGATTGTACAAGGCTTGACAATGCATGTGCAAATGCGATTCAACATCTTCTGCAATGTAGGGTACATGAATCATTTTAAATGAGCATCAAGACACAACATTTTAAAATTCTGAAACATTATTGCCTGTAGGAGAGACCGACTTTATGAAGCCAAGAGGAATTGATCTAGTAGAGTCATTTGTTGACCCTGTTGTGATTTATCATCCTAAGGGGCACATCATTCCAAGACTTGGTAAGCATTGCTTTTTATGTATAAATCTTTGCAAGCTAATGTTTTTCAGATTTCTTGGTCTAAAAGGAGAAGGGGTTCTGATTTGTCATTGTGTATCTGCCTTTTTCTTTTGTTTCTATAACTTTTTTCACAGATGATATGAGCCTCAAGACGATGCTTAACTTCATTGAAAAGATTCAACTGATGCCATCACTTTGACTGATAGATCTGCCTGGATGTTTTGCCGGTAATTGTTTGTACCTTTTACCTAAATGCTACTAAATCACAAGCTCCAAATTATCTTTGATCTCTTGAGCTGTGAGTGATCATATTTGATGACACCAACATTTTTTTTTTCTCTGTAAAATAGGGGAAAGTATTGAATTAAAGAACAAAACAGAGTAAGAGAGAATGCTACTGTGGTCTGTTGTAGTAGGACCCAAGTGTCGTATCTTTTTATTAATGACATTTGGATGTGTTATCATAATGCAAAATGATCACTATAGCTCATTGCTACTCTCTGGGTATATTATCAAATTTGGATGAAGAAAGATAGTAATGTTGTCATTGTCTTATTAGCTATCAATAATTGTTTTTTTCAAAAAAGTGAATGTGTGGCTAAGGCATGATATTATTGAACTTATTCAAGATCTGCCATAGTTTGATTTATGATTTAATTTAAGGTTTTGTCTCATTTCTTTTTCTAAGAAAAAAAAAAGTGAAGATACCTGCAAATTTAGCATATTTGATGTAGTATAAGAAATTCTTTACATAAGGGACACAATTTACGTTCAAAAAGAAACGGATGCAATCTTAATTATATGATAAAAAAAAAAAAACTAATATTTTTTTTGAAGTTTCTTTTTGGAAGAGGATATAAGGTTAAAATTTTCAAAAAGTACAAATAAGATTTATTTCTTATTTGGAACAAAAATTGTTGAGGCAATATCGTTCCCCATGATGATTTGAGCATTATAGAGTATGTAAAAAAATGAAGGTATGGCAAAAGAAAAGAATTGTAACATCTATCAAGGACATGGTTGATTTTTGTGTGAAGTAAAGTATTGAAATAGCAGTCATCAGGAGAATACAAGTGCAAGTGTGCAACAGCCTTTTGTTGGTGCCATAATATGCAGTAGTAATGCAACTATATGAAGCATTTAAAGATGTGACTTTGTTCATAATTTTAAAAGATTTAATTGGAAGGCAGATGAGTTTATTCAAATTATTTTCGGGTTGAAGAACCGCCCATTGGCTCATTTGAATGGTGGTGTGAATCCATCCATCCATTATATAGGATTTTTATTTATATATAAAATTTGAATTTGAAATTTTAAATTTCTTAATAGTTGAAT